>JAVKPL010010230.1:0-40979 GCA_032173675.1 Gastrolobium villosum | reverse complement strand
TGGCTAACCTACTCGTTGCGTATTGCTCACACCCGCCAACACCCACACCAATTATTACAAAAAAATAATAATTACGGGTACTATATCTACTTACTATCAGAACCGGAAGTTTCTGAAGAACTTGAAGTATAAAAATCTGAGTAGCTTAATGAAGAAGGCCACCAAGCATGTGGTATCTTATAAAGCCCCAAGTCTTCATATATGGCGTCCCACACACCATACCTAACAAGACGTCCATCTTCTGGATGTAACCTACCCAGTCGGTTATCCGTAGACTCTTCATATTTACGGCGATGGAAAGACGCAGGAATCAGTAGTATATACCCCTTTGAAGTGCTTAGAGCAAGCGTGGGATTGGAAGACGGATTTGAAGGTTTATAGTAAGTTTCAAGCGGACGATGTTGTGGGAGCTGATTAATAGAAGACAAAGGACGAATAAGTCGCCCTACGCCAAAGGAAGAACGCCGAGAATTACGGCGATGAGAACGATTTCCTCGCCCAACTGAAGGAGCGGAAGGGCCCGAACCACGACGGCGAGAAGACCTAGCCCTGACCCTCTCGTGGGAACTCCCTGACTGTTGCCGCCTAGATCTACTAGGACAGCGCCGACCAGAACCAGACGCCTCACCTAGATAAGGAACTACAGGCCCCAAAGCTCGTTCCGGTAAGAGATTCTGAATCTCTTCTTCGGAAAACCCCAACAGTTCATAAATTTTACCGTGGGGTAATGACTCCACCCCCGGAACGAGAGAATGTGAAGATGGGAAAAAACTACTGACCCCCACTGTACAGCCTTCGACTGCGTCGAAGGCTTCGTCATACTCCTCCTCTTTTATTTCAACATCTGGTAAAACCAACCCAGAGAGACTCATAACCTTACAATACCCAGAACAAACAAGAAGTAGAAGGAAAGATATACAGGAAAATCAAAAGGAAAGGTAAGATACTATACCTAAAGATTACGCACAAATCGCAGAGGAAGAAAGGTTGATCGGAATGACAAGATGAAGAAAGAGTGCAAACCGGATTCAAGTGAAGAAATGTCCGCCAAAAAAGAGGTTTCCCCCCTTTTTAAAAGAAAAGATGGAACGCAACGTGTCATCACACTGCCGCTGGATCTCCAACCGTTGATGATTGGAGCCAAGAACGATGGGCGGCCATGATGGGCTGCTCTTTTTCAGACCGTTAGATGGGAGTAACTTGATTCGACGAACTGACGCGATAAAGGGTCAAGTGGTAATTTCAATTATCACGTCAATCATCAATGCGCCGTACCTCGAAACAACGCAACATCCTGTAATGATTACTGAGGCGTCATAATTACTTTCGCGAGAATCGAAGAGGCACGACAGAAGGGTTAAAACCCAAAACGCCCCTGAACTAGTGGAAGCAAAAACGGTTGATATCCCAAGCCTAGGAGGCAAAGCGCCCGAATTCTAGATCGGCAGTTTCTAACCATAGAACAGCACGCCCAATGCAAGTTTGGCGAGGGCTGATCAGCAAACGCCCTACACAGACCACACAGCGCCACAAGCTCTCCCACTCGCGATGCCACAGCGTAAGGGATCCAAGTGATCGCCCCAAAGGTAACGCCCAAAGACTCTAACTTGGCACCATTCTACGCATGCTACCAAGCTGGGGGGCTCCTGTTCTGGATGGCCCAATCACCCAGTAGGCCAAAAGGGCCAATCGCCCAGTGGGCCCAAACCGCCCTAACGGGCCGGCCACTCCAGCGGCCCAACTTCTCATATCCAAACCTCTTACCAGCTCCACGTTAGCCCTAAGGGCTGACGTGGACTCTCGCATCCACCAAGGGAACATCACTCCCAAGAGATACACCAAAATGTCTTACCTTGGGACATTAACCACCAAAGGCAATCGCCACAGGCATCACAAAGGGAAACTCTCCCTTTGCCCAACGCTAGCATCGCCAGAGACAGAGGGCGCAGCGCTGCCACCACGTCAGCGCCTAAACCGCCCAACACTGCTATCATAGGAGTGTATCCCAAGGAGAGTTGACCATCCTCTCTGATCTGTCCACACCTTAATCACTATAAATAGCCCCCAGGGGGCACAACTGAAAGCATGTTATGTATCGTTATTAGCCTATTACTTGAATTCTCTACAGCTTTATACTTGTATTGATTATCTGCTTATACTTCGGATAATATCTTGTGGCCTGGTCATTACCAAAGTCATAGGTATCGCCCATACAGTGATCATACACCATATAAGGGAACATAGTGGGCTTATAGATTCCAACGGTACAATTACTATCTTTAGGAGAGATTTAAAATCTTAATTATGAATTCATCCCAAATAAAATTATCTCTCATAAATAATACCCGTTCTTTATCATAAAAAAAAGGAAAGGATATTGTGACAACCAAGTCATGTTACACCCATGTGACACCCAATCAATCTCACCGTTAGATCGATTATGTTGATCCAACGGTTATATTTATTTCCATCTTTGTTTGATCATGATTCCCCATATTTAAAGTGAAAGCATTAAGTATGTGAAATCATAACCATACAAAAGTGAAAATAAATATAAAGTATTAAACTTGCGAAATCATGACCATACAAAGATGGAAATAAATATAACCGTTGGATCAACATAATCGATCTAATGGTGAGATTGATTGGGTGTCACATAGGTGTAACATAACTTGGTTGTCACAATATCCTTCCCTAAAAAAAATAAAGTATAATTTTTTATTTTTATGCTGATACAAATCATCCTACCCATTTTGATAATTTAATAATATTGACAATAAATGTATTAATTTAAGTTATGTTCATGATTCTTTATTTATAAATTCTCTTTATCGAAGGCGGCAATTCAGGCTGCTGGATCGTGTTTTGATCAACACGAGGCACAACATAAATGGTTATTTATGTCAAAACTCTAGACAATTAGACATGACATATATGAATTGATACAACATAATACAAATACAAATAACTTATTAATTTTTCTTTTTGAATAAAATTTATTTAAATAACTTCAAATTCATAAATAAAAATATGATATATATGAATAAATATAATTATATCATTTTATCTTAAATAATTCTACACAAATACAAAATAAGAGTAGTTTTTTCTCAATAAATTTTAGGATTATATTTTTTCATTTCACTGGAGAGAAGATTTGGTTATTGTAGAGACAAAAAAGTGGGCTATCAATTAAAAAAAATAATTGTCACGAAATTTGGTGTCTCTCTCTGCAGTAACCATATCTTTTCTACAATGTGAAATTTCTAAAATCATTCCCTTTTTTAATAACTTTTTATCCACATAAACATGGGATCAACATAAAATAACCGTAACGTATTCGGATTGAATTGCTTAGTCCTGTTGAAAATTATTCCTCTACTCCTATTTTTACACTTTTAATTTTATATGTATATCACATCACATGTACAGTGTTTTTTATTTTTTTGAGAAAAAGAATATATCATATGAGCTAATGCAAGTGCGGAACCGCCCAAAGCTAGCCACAGGTATTTGGTAATGGTATTGCCGTGTTAGTATTGGAGGCTTCCCTAAGAAGCCATCATTGGCTTTTCATAAATTTCATTTGCTATACCCAGCGCCTAACATGTTGATATGATTTGATATATGTCAATGGTGAGAAGGATTGATTGATATGAAAGAGAAAGGAAGAGTCACTGTCAGATTATGTTTTTTTTTTTTTTTTATAATATGGAGATATTCTCATTCAATTTCCTCCGGTCACCTTGTTCTCGGGATACGGCCCTGTAAGCTAGGGTCTCATTGGAACAGTGGATGCATTGAACTTTATTACCGGAAAAAGGATGAGACTACTCCCCCAATTGAGGAGCGAGGTACATCTTGTGACCCCAAAATTTTACAAACTATTGAAAGCTCAATTTCCAACTGGGGGTTGTGTCAAATCTTATATTATAAAGGAATTCCATTTTTTGAAAACCTTGATGACGTGTCGCATTCTACTTTAATTTTAGCTCTGCGTTCACATTATGAAATTTTTTAAAGTTCCCTTTTTTGGTAAATCAGTGAATTTAATAAATATAAAACACAATCAATCTTATATTATAAAGGAATTCCATTTTTTGGAAACCTTGATGACGTGTCGCATTCTACTTCAATTTTAGCTCTGCGTTCACACTACGAAATTTTTTAAAGTTCCCTTTTTTGGTAAATCAGTGAATTTAATAAATATAAAACACAATCAATTTTTTTTCTTTTTTTTGGTATAACAAAATCAATTTTTCAATGGACAAGATTTCTTACTTTAAATCAATGGTCAAGATTGATTATGAATGTTGGTGGCAGACAATGCATTAAATATATCTGACTGCTTCTTGAGTTTCGAAATTTAAATTTGAATTTTAACTTGAAATTTAAAATTTGATTTTTGAATTTTGAATGCTGGCAGACAATGCATTAAATATAATTGACTGCTTCTGCTTCAGGGTGTGGATTATTTTTTTTTCCTTTTTTTTGTAACGTTTTGAGCGAGCTGCAATATTTTTTTTAGGGTGCGGATTTGGATCAATTTCCAGAAGAGTTGAATGTTCTGAATGAGAAGTCAATGCTTTTCAAGATAAATGTGAAGCAAAAGGATTTGAACACTTAGCCCAAATATCAAGTTTCTAAAATTTGTAACAATGAAGACATCATCTCAACGTTCATATATATCTGATCGATCCAAATGTATGGTGCTTATTTATTTGTATTTGATATCCATTTTTTCTTATTCAGTTTGTTGACTGTTGTTGGTTGTTTTATATCACAGGAAGAAGCAAATTTCGATAATGCTCGCGAGAATGAAATTGTATCGTCCGAACTAGAAAAGGCTGCAGTAAGCCATTATTTGAATAAGAATTGACATTATGAATTTTAAAATTAAGCATGATTACTTTACGTACCAATTTTTTTTTTAAAAACAATAGGATGTTGAGAGTCAGACCTGTGATAGTGCTGACGTTGGTGATATTTCTCTGACTATGTTATTTTAAATTATATTTGTGTTTATTTTTTTTTTCGTTTTTTGCTGACGTTGAGTGAATATGCTTATAATTCAATTTTATTTTTGAATCTTTTGAATAAATTTGATGCAGAAGCAAAAGAGAATACCCTGTAGACTAGGCTAATGTGAGTATGTGATTGGAGGAGAGTTTTGTGTGTTTTGGATACAATATGTTTACGTAAATATTGTTGTTATTGGAACTAAACAGTTGCATTGTCTTTCGTTGAATTGACATTTTTCAAATATTCAAATAGTGTTGTGATGTTTTCCTATGTTCGGTTCAACCAATATATGTAGCATGTGACGTACATTTTCTATCTAATTTGGTATATTGATGAATGTTGTTGTTTGCAGTGGAATCATAATATGTTGATGTGTCCCATGTGAAATTGATTTATTATTCTTGATTCAATCAAATTTCTAACTTAAAAACATATCCCTATCTGTGATTTTAATCAAAACAAATATTTAAATTCAAGTTTTCAAATCCGTTTAAAAAATAAATAAATTTGTAACCGTTTAAAAAAATTATAAATTTTTTGCACGTTTTGTTAGTAGTTTTTGAATTTAAAGTTTAATTAGAAAGTTTACTGTTTTGTTAAGATTTAAGATCAATTTAGAATTAAAACTAACTAATTTAAATTTTAAATTTGGCTCAGTGTATTTTGAATTTGGCTCACTGTATTTTAAATTTGGCTCACTATAAACTAACTAATATAAAATTTACATTTGACTCATTGTATTTTGAATTTGGCTCACTGTAAACTAACTAATTTAAATTTTACATTTGTGTCACTTTAAAACTGTGTTGAGTATAAGATAATTCCTTTTCAGTAAATATTTTAAATATTTATTAACAACTTAGACCATATGATGGATTTTCTTTTCTTTTCTTTTTTATACACTGTATAAATTTGATATATTAAACGAAAATAATAATTTTGATTAAAACATTTGGTCCTTATTTTCAAAATTTAAAAATTGAATTTTTATTAACCTTGATTCAGTGGAATTCAAAAAAAATTTGTTTTTTTTCTAGAAAAATCGCATTTATAACTACTAAAAACATCCCAACTATAAGAACCCGCACAGCAAATTAAGGTAATTAGTGAATTAATTATGATAATTAGGAAATAATTCCATAATTGACCCTAATAATTATTATGAGGCTTTAATAATTATAATTAGTGGGTAAAAATGCTGAAAGTCACTTTTCGGAAGAAAAACGCAGATACCGGTTCTGCTACCCGGTATAAATGCGTACCGGAAAAGTATCCCGGAAAATTATAACGAATGCATGATAATTACTAGAATATTATGTAGGACTTGTAAAACAAGTTTCAAGTCAAAATAACGTAATCTGATGCCAGAACTGATACTGGCTATGGAAAAGCGCGTACCGGAAAGGTGCTCCGAAAAATAAAATAAAAATATGAAAAATATTAGAAAAATGTCTAGGTCTAGATTCCGAAGTTTGGGATCAAGATCTTTTGCGTAGCTATTAAGGCTAATACTGCGCGTTAATTGGCTAAGTGGCTATATATACTCATACTTGGCACATAACCCTAGGCCATACACAATTCCTACGTGAACTTTGCTGCAGCCTTGTGACCAGCCACCTATTTTCTCCATTTCTTCCTCCTTTCTCACCAAAGTCACCTCCTTTGATCATTGTTTCCCTTCTTGATCAAGTAAACACTTGAGTGTGAGCATTGGAGAGTGCTTAGGGTGCCTTTTCTGAGTGGTGAGGTTCTGTTTGGGTTGGTTGTGAGGGTTGTTTTATTGGGTTGGTGGTGGTGAAGTGTGGTCCTTGGTTTGTGAGGCTTCAAGGAGCTTTCTTTGTGAAGAAAGATCCTTGCTTGTGTGACATTTTCGTGCACCCTTGAAGTCTGAATCTTTGGAGTTGGTGGTGAGCTCCAAGAGCAGCCTTTGCCTCTGTTTTGAACCTTTGGTGAGTTGCCTTCACTTGATCATGTGTTTTGATGGGTTAAAGGTGTCATCTTTGCATGTAATTGGGTTAAGTAAGTAACCAACTAGAATGTTAACCTAAGTGGGTATAAAAAAAAATACTTTAACGTTTTGAAGTGTTAAAAATGGAACCTTGGAGGGATATCTTCACGAAATGCAGAAACTGCATTCTGTCGTGAGATATCCGGATATTTGTCGAACAGATATCCGGATATCGGTATCCGGATATGGTATCCGGATATGCATATCCGGATATGGTATCCGGATATCCATATTCGGATGTGGGATCTGGGTATCCGGATATTGTATATCCGGATATGGCCAGTGTGATATCCGGATATGGCATATCCGGATATGTCCCTTGAGATATCTGGATATCCTGGGTTTTTCGCAGAACAGTAGCTGTGCTGTGTGAACAGTAAGCTATTGGGGGTTTGTGGACCCTAGATTAAGGAAGTTGGACTTCTGTAATAAATGAACTAAGTCAGAATCATATTATTAAGGGCTTATGGCTTTGTTGGAAGCCTTAAGACGTAAAACGTAAAGTAAAGGCGTAGTCTTTAAGTTGTATGCTTGTGATGCATAAATATTGATGTATTATTGGTCCATATCAGATTGTGATACTGCTGTGTTTGGACGTAAGAGTGGTTGGACTCTTGGCTTGGATAGCTAGCTTGCAAGGTAAGCTTTCGTTTCCTCGGTTTAGTCATTTTGTGGTTCCACCATGTCCCATGGGGATGTGGTTTATGCATGCTGTGTTACATGCTTTGATGTTTTGGAAATGCTGTTGAGCTATTATATGCAATGTGCTTTTATGATATGCATGTGGTGTCCACCTATACGGTAAGCCTGAGTATGTAGTACATACAAGATGGTGAGGCTGTGGGTGAGGTGCAAGCGGTGTTCCTTGTACTCATGTGGGTTTAGACGTATTCCTGCATTTCTCTGGCCAGTAGATTTGATAAACACACATGGCATGATTATCTGTTGCATCGCATAGTTTTGGAACTTATATTGTAAATACTGTTTTTGAACTTATATTACACATGTAAGTGAGCTTGGGGTGGAAGATCCTTGAGGACCCCTTGTCTTACTGAGATTTCTTGTTTAGAGATCTCACCCCACGTTTGGGGACGCTTATTTCAGGTTCAGGTAATGTTGAGGGCTCAGGTGGTAGGAGGCCAGAGCTGAGTTAGACTTAGCTGTATTTTGCTGACATGATGGATGATGATTATTTGATTGTTGCTTATGTTTTCTGTTATGATTACATTGAGACTGTTGTTGGGCATTGTGCCTTATTTGGTGAGCATGGGGTTTGTCCATGCCACATGGTTTTGTTATTGTCTTTTATTTGAAGTTGTAATTAAAGTATCAGGATTTTGGTCCAGGCTATGTGTTGTAGTCCTGCGACTTAGATACTCACTTATTATTTATATATGAGGTATTCCAGTTAGTTGTCTTGCAATTCACATACAGGCAGTATTTTATGAAATTGATTAAGTAATCAAGTTGGCTAAGGTTAATGACGTCATAATTGAGTTAAAGAAAAAGTTATTCCGCATTTTAATTAAGCGTGGCTTAATACGATAGTATGTTAACAATCCGGGTTAACACGGGCTGTTACATATTATGGTATCAGAGCACTTTCTAGGGAAAAACCTGTATGTATTGCAATAACTTAGGGTACTTCGTTGCGTGTCTACTTTGCGTTCTCTCTGACTGGTATGTGTTACGATGATGCATATGTGACCACATGGCGTGGGCCTGATCAACTCATTCTTTGTGTAACTTGTGCAGAGTCATGGTACCACCAAGGAGGAACCCCAGTACGAGCGAGGATCAATCGGATCCTATCCTGGCTGCATTAGCTGAGATGCAGGCGGCCCGACTAGCCGACCAGGAGGCCACGAGATTGGCAAACCAGGCGATGCTGGACGCTATTCGAGATGCGAACCGGCGAGCCACTGCTGAGGTTCTGGAGGAGAGCCGGATGGCCAACATGACAATGATGAGGGTCATGTTGGAGGAGTTGAGGGCTGGTCCTGCTGCTAGCCAGTGTCCTCCACCACCTCCACCGCTGCCACTGCCTCCACCTCCGCCTAGTCAACAGGAGGACACCCAGAGTCAGATGGGTGAGGGCAGTCATTTGACGGGGGCTATGCAGACCATCACCGTATTTGCTGAGGATCGTGACGAGATCGATCGCCGGCTGAATGCTTTCCGCAAGCATAAGCCACCTTCTTTCGACGGATCTTATGATCCCATTGCTGCTGCCAGATGGTTACAGGCGTTGGAAAAGATCTTCCGGATCATGCAGTGTACCTGTAAGAACTCGCACCGTTAATTAAGGTAATTAGTGAATTAATTATGATAATTAGGAAATGATTCCATAATTGACCTTAATAATTATTATTGGGCTTAAATAATTATACTGAGTGAGTAAAAATGCTGAAAGTCGCTTTTCGGAAGAAAAGCGCAGATACCGGTTCTGCTACCAGGTATAAATGCGTACCGGAAAAGTATCCCGGAAAATTATAACGAACGCATGATAATTACTAGAATATTATGTAGGACTTGTAAAACAAGTTTCAAGTCAGAATAACGTAATCTGATGCCAGAACTGATACTGGCTATGGAAAAGCGCGTACCGGAAAGGTGCTCCGAAAAATAAAATAAAAATATGAAAAATCTTAGAAAAATGTGTAGGTCGAGATTCCGAAGTTTGGGATCAAGATCTTTTACTTTGCTATTAAAGCTAATACTGCGCGTTAATTGGCTAAGTGGCTATATATATGCATACTAGGCACATAACCCTAGGCCATACACATTTCCTACGTGAAATTTGCTGCAGCCTTGTGACCAGCCACCTTGCTTCTTCATTTCTTCCTCCTTTCCCACCAAAGTCACCTCCTTTGATCATTGTTTCCCTTCTTGATCAAGTAAGCACTTGAGTGTGAGCATTGGAGAGTGTTTAGGGTGCCTTTTCTGAGTGGTGAGGTTCTGCTTGGGTTGGTTGTGAAGGTTATCTTGTTGGGTTGGTGGTGGTGAGGTGTGGTTCTTGGTTTGGGAGGCTTCAAGGAGCTTTCTTTGTGAAGAAAGATCCTTGCTTGTGTGACATTTTCGTGCACCCTTGAAGTCAGAACCTTTGGAGTTGGTGGTGAGCTCCAAGAGCAGCCTTTGCCTCTGTTTTGAACCTTTGGTGAGTTGTCTTCACTTGATCATGTGTTTTGATGGGTTAAAGGTGTCATCTTTGCATGTATTTGGGTTAAGTAAGTAACCAACTGGAAGGTTAACCTAAGTGGGTATAATAATGCATGCTTTAACGTTTTGAAGTGTTAAAAATGGAACCTTGGAAGGATATTTTCACGAAATGCAGAAACTGCATTATGTCGTGAGATATCCGGATATTTGTCGAACAGATATCCGGATATCAGTATCCGGATATGGTATCCGGATATGCATATCCGGATATGGTATCCGGATATCCATATTCGGATGTGGGATCTGGGTATCCGGATATGGTATATCCGGATATGGCTAGTGTGATATCCGGATATGACATATCCGCATATGTCCCTTGTGATATCCGGATATCCTGGGTTTTCGCAGAACAGTAGCTGTGCTGTGTGAACAGTAAGCTATTGGGGGTTTGTGGACCCTAGATTAAGGAAGTTGAACTTCTGTAATTAATGAACTAAGTCAGAATCATATCATTAAGGGCTTATGGCTTTGTTGGAAGCCTTAAGACGTAAAACGTAAAGGAAAGGCGTAGTCTTTAAGTTGTATGCTTGTGATGCATAAATATTGATGTATTATTGGTCCATATCAGATTGTGATACTGCTGTTTTTGGACTTGAGGGTGGTTGGACTCTTGGCTTGGATAGCTAGCTTGCAAGGTAAGCTTTCGTGTCCTCGGTTTAGCCATTTTATGGTTCCACCATGTCCCATGGGGATGTGGTTTATGCATGTGGTGTTACATGCTTTGATGTTTTGGAAATGCTGTTGAGCTATTATATGCAATGTGCTTTTATGATATGCATGTGGTGTCCACCTATACGGTAAGCCTGAGTATGTAGTACATACAAGATGGTGAGGCTGTGGGTGAGGTGCAAGCGGTGTTCCTTGTAATCATGTGGGTTTAGACGTATTCCTGCATTTCTCTGGCCAGTAGATTTGATAAACACACATGGCATGATTATCTGCTGCATCGCATAGTTTTGGAACTTATATTGTAAATACTGTTTTTGAACTTATATTACACATCTAAGTGAGCTTGGGGTGGAAGATCCTTGAGGACCCCTTGTCTTACTGAGATTTCTTATTTAGAGATCTCACCCCACGTTTGCGGACGCTTATTTCAGGTTCAGGTAATGTTGAGGGCTCAGGTGGCAGGAGGCCAGAGCTGAGTTAGACTTAACTGTATTTTGCTGACATGATAGATGATGATTATGTGACTGTTGCTTATGTTTTCTGTTATGATTACATTGAGACTGTTGTTGGGCATTGTGCCTTATTTGGTGAGCATGGGGTTTGTCCATGCCACATGGTTTTGTTATTGTCTTTTTAGCTAAAGTTGTATTAATGTATCAGGATTTTTGGTCCAGGCTATGTGTTGTAGTCCTGTGACTTAGATACTCACTTGTTATTTATATATGAGGTATTCCAGTTAGTTGTCTTGCAATTTACATACAGGTAGTATTTTATGAAATTGATTAAGTAATCAAGTTGGCTAAGGTTAATGACGTCATAATTGAATTAAAGAAAAAGTTATTCCGCATTTTTATTAAGCGTGGCTTAATACGATAGTATGTTAACAATCCGGGTTAACACGGGCTGTTACAGTACCGATCCGCAGAAGCTGATGTTTGCCACTTATATGCTGGAGGGCGAGGCCCATGAGTGGTGGACCAACATTTCTCACGTCTATGAGATGCAGGGCCGTGTGACGACGTGGCCGTTCTTTGAGGAGTGCTTTCTGGGTCAGTACTTTCCATATGACTCTCAGGAAAGGAAACAGGGAGAGTTTGACCGTTTGGTGCCGGGCTCGTTGTCTGTCGACGAGTATCTAGCCAAGTTTAATGAGCTAGTCAAGTTTGCTCATTTTCGCATGGCGAGACCGACTCCTGTTTTTCTTGCGGCTAAGTTCCGGAGGGGACTTAATGAGGACATTGCTGGACATCTTGCTGGTTCTGCTTCGAGAGACTTCAGAGCTTTAGTACAGCAGTGCCGCGACATTGAGGACTACTGTCGTTCGTGTCAGGCCAAGAAGGCCAAGATTGAGGTGCCACAGAGTACTGGTGGTTCCGCTTCCTGGAGAGACAGGAAGCTTGGAAATAAAGGCAAGGGCAAACAGTTGGCGGCTAAGCAAGCGCCAAATCAATTCAAAAAGACTTTCACTCAGGGAAACGCAGCTAGACCTCCTGCCCCCAGATGCTCGGGATGCGGGAAGTCACACTTTGGGCCGTGTTCTATCGGTCAGTTGATTTGTTTCCAGTGTGGCAAGGAGGGCCACTACTCCAGAGATTGCCCGACGGCGAGAGTTGCTGCAGTGCAGGCTGTGCCTTTGCAGATGGTTCATACTGGAGCACCAGCAGTGCCACCTACTACGGGGCGAGTATACACACTTGATCGTCAGCAGTCAGACAGAGCTCCGAACCTGGTCAGAGGTACTGCTACCATTGGTGGTTCGGCTGTTGATGTATTGTTTGATTCCGGGGCAACGCACTCTTTTGTTGCTACCCCTATTGCTGTGGGGCTTGAGTTGCCCAGTGATGTGCTTTCTCCACCGATGCGGGTGACCACCGCCACCGGAGAAAAATGTTTGACCTCCACTGTTCATCGCGATGTAGCGTTTCAGTGGGATGGCCGTGATTTCTCGGTAGATCTGATAGGATTGCCGATGGCCAACTTGGAGATTATTCTGGGCATGGATCGGTTTTCTAGAAACTGTGCATTGATTGATTGCTGTGCCAAGAGAGTGGTGATGTCACCGGGTGGGTCCACAGCCAGTTCCTCACCGTTCATTTCAGTCCTGCAGGCGAGGAGGGCCATGAGAGCAGGGGCATTTGGCTATGTCATGTTGGGAGGTTTGGTGAGTGGGACACAGGAGGATCTCACTGGCATTCCTGTGGTGAGGGAATTCCTCGAGGTGTTTCCCGAGGAGATTCCTGAGTTTCCACCGCAGAGGGAGATAGAGTTCTCCATAGATTTATTGCCTGGTGTGGGGCCGATATCGTTGGCTCCATACCGGATGTCGCCACCAGAGTTGGCGGAGCTGAAGAAGCATATTGAGGAGCTGTCAGCGAAAGATTTCATTCGGCCGAGTGTGTCTCCCTGGGGAGCACCGGTCATTTTTGTGAAAAAGAAAGATGGGACCATGCGGTTGTGCACCGACTACAGACAGTTGAACAAGGTGACAATCAAGAACAAGTACCCTCTTCCACGCATTGATGATTTGCTGGATCAGCTCAGGGGTGCTTGCGTGTATTCAAAGATTGACCTCCGGTCCGGTTACCATCAAATACGGGTAAAGCCGGAGGATGTCCCAAAGACAGCGTTTCGCTCGAGGTACGGGCATTATGAGTACTTGGTGATCCCTTTTGGACTCACCAATGCACCTGCAGTGTTCATGGATTATATGAACAGGATCTTCCGGCCGTACCTGGATCAGTTTGTGATCGTCTTCATTGACGACATCTTGATTTACTCCAAGACAGAGGAGGAGCATGTTGAGCACTTGAAGATTGTTTTACAAGTGTTGAAAGAGAAAAAGCTATAAGCTAAGCCGTCAAAATGTGAGTTTTGGCTCAAGGCGGTGAAATTTCTGGGTCATGTGATTTCCGCTGATGGAGTTGCAGTTGATCCTAACAAGATTGAGGTCGTGATGGATTGGGAGAGGCCCAAAACGGTTACAGAAGTGAGAAGATTCTTGGGTTTGGCAGGGTACTATAGGAGGTTCATAGAGGGATTCTCCAAGATGGTGCTACCAATGCCTCGCCTTACCCGAAAGGAGACTCCATTCGTGTGGACACATGAGTGTGAGGAGTGCTTCCAGGAGTTGAAGGAGAGACTGACTACTGCTCCTGTGTTAGTCCTTCCTGATCCTGCGGAACAGTTTGAGTTATACTGCGATGCCTCTGGTAAAGGACCAGGCTGTGTGTTGATGCAAAAAGGGAAAGTTGTTGCTTATGCTTCAAGACAGTTGAAACCTCATGAGGAGAACTACCCGACTCACGACTTGGAGTTGGCAGCCATTGTTTTTGCTTTCAAGATTTGGAGGCATTACCTGTTTGGCATGAAGTTTGCTGTATTCAGTGATCACAAGAGCCTGAAGTATCTGTTTGACCAGAAGGAGTTGAACATGAGACAGCGTAGATGGATGGAGTTCTTGAAGGACTATGACTTTGAGTTGAGGTACCATCCTGGCAAGGCCAATGTGGTAGCCGATGCTTTAAGTCGGAAATCCGTGAGCTTATCCAGCTTGATGATGAGCGACTACGAGGTGATCGAGAAGTTCAGAGATTTGAGAGTGAACTCCTTGTTTGGGGGTGCACTGCTCGAAATGGAAACAGCAGAAGTGATTAATGAGCTGATGGAAAAGATTAAAGAGGCGCAAGTGCAAAGAGAGTGCCTTGATTATGTGAAGAACCAGGACGGTGTGTCTTGGAACGAGGATGGATTGCTGCTGTTTCAGAAGAGGATTGTTATTCCTCGAGGGCCATTGACAGAAGAGGTTATGGCAGAGGCTCATAAGGGCCGGTTTACTATCCACCCTGGTGCTACAAAAATGTACCCGGACTTAAAAAGAAACTTTTGGTGGCCGGGCATGAAGAAGGACATAGCGGTCTACGTGTCCAAATGCCTTATTTGTCAGAAAGTAAAGATTGAGCACCAGAAACCGTCTGGTAAACTTCAACCTCTCGAGATTCCACAGTGGAAGTGAGAGAGTATTTCCATGGACTTCGTGGTGGGATTGCCTAAGACTCAGGCTGGTTGTGACTCTATCTGAGTCATTGTGGACAGATTGACCAAGTCTGCCCATTTTCTTCCAGTGAAGGTGAGCTTCACTACAGAGCAGTTGGCCAAACTATATGTTCGTGAGATTGTGAGACTTCACGGGGTGCCCGAGAGTATCATCAGTGATAGGGACCCAAAGTTCACATCTCGATTCTGGGAGGCGCTGCAGGAGGCTTTTGGTACGCAGTTGAGATTGAGTACCGCCTATCACCCTCAGACTGACGGACAGACTGAGCGGACCATCCAGACATTGGAGGACATGTTGAGAGCTTGCACGTTGGAGCAGGGATCAGCATGGGATAGGTACCTTCCGTTGGTAGAATTCTCGTACAACAACAGTTTTCATGCTAGCTTGGGCATGGCACCCTACGAGGCGCTGTATGGTAGGAGGTGTCGGACTCCTACCTGCTGGTCTGAGGTTGGAGATAAGGAGCTATTTGGCTTGGACTTTGTCCAAGATACTACCCAGCAGATCCAGATGATCAAGGAAAAGTTGAAGCAGGCACAGAATCGCCAGAAAAGCTACTATGATGTCAAGCATCGTCCACTGGAGTTCAGTGAGGGTGAGCACGTGTTTGTGAAACCTTCACCTGTCACCGGTGTTGGACGGGCACTCGGAGTCAGGAAGTTGAGCCCTCGGTTCATTGGGCCCTACCAGATCCTTGGTAGAGTAGGACCAGTTGCCTATCGACTTGCCTTACCTCCGAACCTAGCCAACATCCATGACATGTTTCACGTGTCTCAGCTTCGGAGGTACATAGCAGATCCTTCGCACATGGTGCAGCCGGATGATGTGGAGGTTCGGGAGAACCTAAAGACTCCCGTTGGACCACTCAAGATTCTTGATCGAGGCGAGAAGCAACTTAGAAGCAAGACTATACCGATGGTCAAGGTGCAGTGGACTGGGCGTAGTCCCGAGGAGTGCACATGGGAGCGAGAGGATGAGCTTCTTCGGCAGTATCCCGACTTTCGAGATAGGTATGTTTCTGATTTTGAGGACAAAATCCTTAAAAAGGTGGGGTGAATGTAAGAACCCGCACCGCTAATTAAGGTAATTAGTGAATTAATTATGATAATTAGGAAATAATTCCATAATTGACCCTAATAATTATTATGAGGCTTTAATAATTATAATTAGTGGGTAAGAATGCTGAAAGTCGCTTTTCGGAAGAAAAACGCAGATACCGGTTCTGCTACCCGGTATAAATGCATACCGGAAAAGTATCCCGGAAAATTATAACGAATGCATGATAATTACTAGAATATTATGTAGGACTTGTAAAACAAGTTTCAAGTCAAAATAACGTAATCTGATGCCAGAACTGATACTGGCTATGGAAAAGCGCGTACCGGAAAGGTGCTCCGAAAAATAAAATAAAAATATGACAAATCTTAGAAAAATGTCTAGGTCTAGATTCCGAAGTTTGGGATCAAGATCTTTTGTGTAGCTATTAAGGCTAATACTGCGCGTTAATTGGCTAAGTGGCTATACATACTCATACTTGGCACATAACCCTAGGCCATACACAATTCCTACGTGAACTTTGCTGCAGCCTTGTGACCAGCCACCTAGTTTCTCCATTTCTTCCTCCTTTCTCACCAAAGTCACCTCCCTTGATCATTGTTTCCCTTCTTGATCAAGTAAACACTTGAGTGTGAGCAATGGAGAGTGCTTAGGGTGCCTTTTCTGAGTGGTGAGGTTCTGTTTGGGTTGGTTGTGAGGGTTGTTTTGTTGGGTTGGTGGTGGTGAAGTGTGGTCCTTGGTTTGTGAGGCTTCAAGGAGCTTTCTTTGTGAAGAAAGATCCTTGCTTGTGTGACATTTTCGTGCACCCTTGAAGTCAGAACCTTTGGAGTTGGTGGTGAGCTCCAAGAGCAGCCTTTGCCTCTATTTTGAACCTTTGGTGAGTTGCCTTCACTTGATCATGTGTTTTGATGGGTTAAAGGTGTCATCTTTGCATGTAATTGGGTTAAGTAAGTAACCAACTGGAATGTTAACCTAAGTGGGTATAAAAAAAATAATACTTTAACGTTTTGAAGTGTTAAAAATGGAACCTTGGAGGGATATCTTCACGAAATGCAGAAACTGCATTCTGTCGTGAGATATCCGGATATTTGTCGAACAGATATCCGGATATCGGTATCCGGATATGGTACCCGGATATGCATATCCGGATATGGTATCCGGATATCCATATTCGGATGTGGGATCTGGGTATCCGGATATTGTATATCCGGATATGGCCAGTGTGATATCCGGATATGGCATATCCGGATATGTCCCTTGAGATATTCGGATATCCTGGGTTTTTCGCAGAACAGTAGCTGTGCTGTGTGAACAGTAAGCTATTGGACTTCTGTAATAAATGAACTAAGTCAGAATCATATTATTAAGGGCTTATGGCTTTGTTGGAAGCCTTAAGACGTAAAACGTAAAGTAAAGGCGTAGTCTTTAAGTTGTATGCTTGTGATGCATAAATATTGATGTATTATTGGTCCATATCAGATTGTGATACTGCTGTGTTTGGACGTAAGAGTGGTTGGACTCTTGGCTTGGATAGCTAGCTTGCAAGGTAAGCTTTCGTGTCCTCGGTTTAGCCATTTTGTGGTTCCACCATGTCCCATGGGGATGTGGTTTATGCATGCTGTGTTACATGTTTTGATGTTTTGGAAATGTTGTTGAGCTATTATATGCAATGTGCTTTTATGATATGCATGTGGTGTCCACCTATACGGTAAGCCTGAGTATGTAGTACATACAAGATGGTGAGGCTGTGGGTGAGGTGCAAGCGGTGTTCCTTGTACTCATGTGGGTTTAGACGTATTCCTGCATTTCTCTGGCCAGTAGATTTGATAAACACACATGGCATGATTATCTGTTGCATCGCATAGTTTTGGAACTTATATTGTAAATACTGTTTTTGAACTTATATTACACATGTAAGTGAGCTTGGGGTGGAAGATCCTTGAGGACCCCTTGTCTTACTGAGATTTCTTGTTTAGAGATCTCACCCCACGTTTGGGGACGCTTATTTCAGGTTCAGGTAATGTTGAGGGCTCAGGTGGCAGGAGGCCAGAGCTGAGTTAGACTTAGCTGTATTTTGCTGACATGATGGATGATGATTATTTGATTGTTGCTTATGTTTTCTGTTATGATTACATTGAGACTGTTGTTGGGCATTGTGCCTTATTTGGTGAGCATGGGGTTTGTCCATGCCACATGGTTTTGTTATTGTCTTTTATTTGAAGTTGTAATTAAAGTATCAGGATTTTGGTCCAGGCTATGTGTTGTAGTCCTGCGACTTAGATACTCACTTATATTTATATATGAGGTATTTCAGTTAGTTGTCTTGCAATTCACATACAGGCAGTATTTTATGAAATTGATTAAGTAATCAAGTTGGCTAAGGCTAATGACGTCATAATTGAATTAAAGAAAAAGTTATTCCACATTTTAATTAAGCGTGGCTTAATACGATAGTATGTTAACAATCCGGGTTAACACGGGCTGTTACACCAACCAACTATTTAAATATAAAATAAATAAGTTTATTTGATTCAGACTTTTTGTTCTGATTTTTAAAATTTAAAATTTGAATTTTTACTAACATCTAATTCAAACCAATCATTCAAAAAATAGTAAATTTATTGTTTTCAAATAACACCCTTAAAATCCTTTTTATCCTTTTTAAACAGATGTTGAAATAAGTAAATAACCTATGATTCAAATCTAAATAAATAATAAATTTGATTCAAAACCCTATCTGCGATTTTAATCAAAACAAATATTTAAATTCAAGTTTTCAAAACCGCTTAAAAATAAATAAAGTTGTAATCGTTTAAAAAAAATATAAGTTTTTTGAACGTATCGTTAGTATTTTTTGAATTTAAAGTTTAATCAAAAAGTTTAATGTTTTGTGTAAGATTTAAGATCAATTTAGAATTAAAACAGACAAATCTTCTTATATTCTAAAGGAATGTCATTCTTTGACAAGTTCGCTGTCGTGTCGCTTTCTCCTTTACTTTCAGCTATGTGTTCACATTATAAAATATTTAAAACCTTTCATTCTTTGTTAAAAAAGAATACAAAGAAAAATATTAAATAAAATAAATTTGTAATTAAATTCAATTGAGAAAATATGTTAACAATTGTTAGTGGCGGACAACTCATTCAATGACCTTCTACTTTTTGCATTGGAAATTTCAAATTAATAATATCTCACCCATTTCTGAAATCTTGATTTTCAATTTTTAATTTTTAATTTTTAATTTGAATTTTAAAGGGTGGGAAAATACTTGAACAATTGTCGGTGGCAGACAACTCATTTACTGTTTCATTACTTTTTTTGTAGACATTATCCCATCACTTTCGACATTGGTAATTGTTAACCATATTAATGTTGCAAAAAAAATAATATTTTCTTAAAAAAAATTAACATAAATATTTTAAGGGAAAGGTTATACTTACTACCTAATTTTCTTACTACTTGTTACTACTAAATCTTAACCGTTGATTTCTGTCAATCTAACGGTTGTAATTTATGGGATCATATTTATTAATTAATTATTAATTTGCAATAAATTATAACCGTTAGATTGACGGAAATCAACGGTTAAGATTTGGTAGTAACAAGTAGTAAGAAAATTAGGTAGTAAGTATAATCTTTCTCATATTTTAAATATATATATATATATATATATATATATATATATGTAAATCTAATCTAAAAATTAAAATTAAAAGATAAAAAGTTTATTTTTTCGAATAATATGTAAAATTAATAAAAAAATTACATCTATCATTCTGTATAAAATAAAATATAAGAATTTAGTAACTAAAAAAAGAATGACCATTCAGTGACAACTGACCATTCAACTCCTGCATCGTAAAAAGATGTTGGCCATTAAGTATTTTACAGACTATTTTAATGTTTTTCATTACTTTTTTGCATAGAAAATTGTTAAGTATATTAATAATATTATTTATTATATCTATTGTGGGGAAATATTTAATGTATATAATTCAAACTTTTTAAATTTGAATTTCGAACTTGATAGGTGGGAAAAGAGTATAAAGCACAAACTGAAATTATTGAAGATTTGAATTTGATTAAACAGAGTATTCTAATTACGTTTTTTCTAATCACCGTGTTTCTAATATATACATATATATATATATATATATATATATATATATACTTTTTAATTGTATTAATTGAAGTTCAATTCAATTTACCAAATATACATAATGAAAATTAATGAATTTAAATTTTAAAGTTTAATAAAAAATAAAAAGTAAAAAATGACATTAAACGTTTTGTAAAAAGTAAATAATAAAATTTAATAGCTGAAAAAAGGTTTTAATTTAATATATAACAAACAAAGTAAACGTTCATTTTTTTGGATATAAGAGTATAAATAGCACAATCTCATATGTCGTAAATGAAATCTCGAAACAATTATTTGGAGAATGTGCACATCCTTCTATCCATGTTTCCCACTGCTTTCTGTATGGAAAATTATATTATACTTATTAATAATATTAATTATTATGTCTATTGGGTGGAAAAATATTTAATATTGTAAATTTGGAATTTTTAAATTTAAAATTTGAACTTGAAAAGTGAAAAAAGAGTTCGGCATTTAATATTTCTGTAATGGGAAAAAGATCTCTATGTAAGAAATTTGAATTTAATATGAAATCATAGATTAAATTAAAAATATTTAAAATTATAAAATATATGTATAGTTGATAAAAAAAATAATTTATATTTTAAATTTGGATTAAAAAAAGAAATGAGGAATTTATACTTTAAAAGAATATTTGTTAGAATTTTAACTAAAAAAAGTAATACAAAAAGAGGAAAAATTTCCCAACAAATATTTTTTAAAAAAAATATTTAACATAAACATTTTGAATATACATGTAATAAATGAAAGTTCATCCCTACTAACGACACAAATCCTTGCAAAAAAATAATTATTTCTTATTATTTTGTAAAAATAATTGTAATAAATGAAAGTTCATCTCTAAGATAAAATATAAAAACCTAGACGTAATTATAAGAGCTTTTTTTCTGGATAAATATAAAAACCTATTACATTCTCATAGTTATAGGTGGTAAACTGGTTTCGGCCCGGAGGGCCGGCCCACCAACATATTTTTATAATTAAATTAAAATTACTTCCTTCTTTTTTATAATTATATTCATAAATCTGATTTTAATTTTTATAAATCTAAATTTGTAAAATTTCAAATACTAACGACATAAATCCTTGCAAAAAATAATTGTTTATTATTTTTTTAAATGTGATTGTAATAAATGAAAGTTCACATTTGAGATAAAATATAAAAACCTAAATGCAACTATAAGAATTTTTTTGTGCTGATAAATATAAAAACTTATTACATGTTGATAGTTAGATTTAACAAACTAGGTCTGCGAGCCGCCCCACCAACATATTTTTATAATTAAATTAAAATTTCATTCTTCTTCTTTTATAATTAAATTCCTAAATTTGATTTTAATTTTGGTAAATAAAAATTTGTAAAATTTCAAATGCTAACGACACAAATCGTTGCAAAAAATAATTACTTATTATTATTTTGTAAATCTGTTGTAATAAATGAAAGTCCATCTTTGAGATAAAATATAAAAATTTTAATGCAACTGTAAGAATATTTTTTAGTGGATAAATATAAAAACCTATTACATGTTGATAGTTAGAGGTGGCAAACTAGGCTCGGCGCGGAGGGCCGATCCACCAACTTATTTTTATAATTAAATTAAAATTTTATACTTCTTCTTTTAGAATTAAATTTCTAAATCTGATTTCAATTTTTGTAAATTCAAATTTGTGAAATTCAAAATACTAAGGACACAAATCCTTGCAAAAAATAATTATGTATTATTATTTTATAAATATGATTGTAATAAATGAATGTCCATCTCTAAGATAAAATATAAAAATTTAGATGCAACTATAAGAATTTTTTTATGTGGATAAATATAAAAATGTATTACATGCTGGTATATAATGCTGATAATTAAAAGTTGCAAACTGGACTCGGTCCGAAGGACCGGCCCGCCATTATTTTTTTATAATTAAATTAAAATTTCACCCTTTTTTATAATTAAATTCCTAATTCTGATTTTAATTATTGTAAATACGAATTTGAAAAAATTCCAAATACTAACGACACAAATCTTTGTAAAAAAATATTTAAATATTATTATTTTGAAAATTTGATCTTTCTAAATGAAAGTTCATATCTGGAAAATACTGAAAAAAGACGAGTAAAAATTTGTAATTTCTGAATGACTACATGACAAGGTAAAATGTAACAATATACTTTTATGTGTTGCATTAAGAGTGAATTGCGGAATGAGTTTTATAACTTTTGCAACTATACGTTACGCATCTTTCTTATTACCTTGATGTCAATCACATCATTAATTTTTTTATTACAAATACATTATATTAAGTTGCAAATCATTCGGATATTTTGAGTTTTAATTAAGTCTTTATTAATTAATATTTTTTATTTTATTATTGTCGTGTTAGTAATACATTTTTTGTTACATGCATATGTAAATATATTTTGTAGTGCAGCTCAACGTCGTTATTTAATTTGAGACTGAAGAAAGATATATCTTTTTTGTTTGTTCCTACATCATGCTATTAAATTTTAACAAAATATTATTCATAATATTTATTTTAAATTTAAGTAAATTTTTACGAGACAAACAAATCAATTTTTTTCCCGTGCATCGGCATGGGTAATACACTAGTTATGTTTTAAACTTTACAAAAATGATACCTTAATATAAAAAATATTTTCATAAGAATCCATTTATAATTTTTTTTAAATATTTATAAATTATATTATGTTTGACTGGTAATATTTCACTCAAAAATATATTACAGGTTAGACAAAATATAATTTGTAAGAGTTTATAAATATAAATCTTCCTTAATTTTTTATTCAATAAATGAAGAATTGACAATTAAGTTAGGTTTTTCTTTTAATATTTTTACTTTTACATTGTTTAATATTTTTTTTTTGGTACAGACATTGTTTAATATTAAATTATATACGAGTGATGTTACGGGCCCATTAATTTTGTTTTATTACATATGTTGATATAATTTTATCTCAAAAAAAATTCTTTAAATTTTCACTTAAAATACAAATGAGTAATTAAGATAAAAAATATATATCTTTTTAGGGGATTAATTTTCTCATTTTATATGAGAAAATTTTCTCGTATTACACAATCAATATATAAATGGGGTCAAAAAAAAAGTGAAAAGATAAAAAAAATAAAAAATGGGACTCACCTTTTAATTACGTGTGTAACATAGAGAAAAAATTAACCCATCTTCTTAACTATTAGACTGTGTCAACGCTTGAATTTGAGTAAATACGAGAAATGCGGGGATTTCGCTGGCTCCATTTTGCGTCATAAATAGCAAATTGGAATTTGCAAAGTCAAATTCACTAATTCAGCCTTAATCACAACTCTGTTGAACTGAATTGAATTAAAGTGGGTGCGTTTTGATTACCTAAAGATCGTATCCTTCTTTAATTGGCTTCGGCGTCATGTGGGTTAGTATTATATAGCCTAAAGCAATATTTTCAAACACGTGGACATTTTCATTTCTCCAAGCTAATTGCTTTCAACAAGGTTTTTTTTTTTTTTTAATACTGTATGTCATATTTTTGATTTCTCCTCCCTTTCAAAAACAGAAGTTTAATTAAACATAATTCTATAAAGGAAAAATTATTTCTGCTTTTATTGTATAAATATTTTATCCGCTACATTCACATACAAAAGTGAGTGGGCTCTATCAAAAAAATTTCTTCTTCTATTCATAACAGGACTCACCCACTTTTACATGAGTGTGATAGATAAAATATTTTTGCAACAAAAGTGGAAGAATTAAACCCTTTTAGGATGAAGAAAAAAGCTAAAAGTTCTTGGGAGAAACTTTTTTTAAGATGGATTCTGAAGTCCTTGTATTTGTTTTATAGTTTTACCCTTATTCTAAACTTGTATTTAAATTTTTTATCTTTTACCCTATTAATCCATCATAATAACAAATTATTTCATCTTCCATTCTTCAAAATCATCGGAACAGTTTTATATAATCACTAAATAATTTTTATTGTTTTTATTTTAACTTAAAAAAAGCATTTAGCTTAAAAACAATATATGTCAAACGTGAAACCGATTCCTATTAGTGCTTTGCAAATCAAACAATTTAGAAAAGGATAAATGTTGAATCAACAGCAAGGAAAAATAAAATAAAAATAAAGGTGAAACTGAAAACATCTTGTAGCTGAAAGATAAGGAAGGATGTTACAAAATAATTATGAATATTGTAATTTAAATAAATAATTATGAATATATAATTATTTTTATACTATTTACGGATATATTGCAAGATCTCACGTCCTAATTAGATGTGATCAGTTATGCCTCACTCAGGTGTGAGTGCCACATATAAGTCACGCTCCATTTAGATGTGATTAGGGGTGAAAGTGGACTGGGTTGGGTCGAGCTTTGCCTCGAATAGCTCAAGTCTATGCTAAAAAATTTCAATTTGACCTGACCAGAGCTTAGTACGAGTCTAACTATTAACTTGACTTGACCAGTTTATAAAAAAAACAAATGGCATGGCTTGGCCCGTTAGCCTGTTAATTTTTATCTTCCAAGCAGAACCATGAATCAGCTTCACGAAATACTCAAATTTTGTTGCTAAAACTAAAGCCACAATTTCAACGTCCAAACAGAACCACGAATCACAACAAAACTAATCATAATATGCATTTAAGTCACTTTCAAAAGTAAAATGCTCAAACTAAATAACATATATTTCATCAAATCCAACAAACAAATCTATACTATGTAAGTTAAAATAACCACATGAATCCAACAAACACATCATGATGCTTGTAATAGCCAAAAACTTCTCTTCACCTTCTCTCCCCTACAAATACAATTCCAAGATTACATAAATTGGCAAACAATTTGTAAATGTAGAAAACAAAAAAGAAGAATAAATAATAGAAACAAAAAAAAAAATTAAGAAACAAAGAAACTTTTAATAGATTCATATATGCAATCTCACATACTAAGATGTTGGTTCCTCCTATATAAAAAATATAGCCAAATTTCTATTAAAACTTAATCGAATATAATTAAATTATAAAAGAATTTCAATTGATTAAATTTATATCTTTTATTTTTTCTTCAAGTCATACATACTACGTAGTCAATCTCCGTCGTATATTAACGCTTGGACGGTATCTTCAGCCAAGCTAGAACTACAGGCATCAATAATGTTGATTTTTATGGTACTGTAGAGATTGATACAGATCTTATGCAACTCTCAAAGATAGTATTGATGAGGGAACGAACCTAGGTCCTTCCAGCACCTACTTAGCTCACATGCACCAATTGAACTATCACCATTTGGTACTACTATGAATAATATCATTTTATTTACTATAAAATAAACAATATGATATAGGCCACCTTGTAGGTTTATAGGTCCGACATATAAAAAAAACCTATCACTTATTTTCTAAATAGACTTCTTTAAAAGTCCGGGCCTGATCTATTTGACTGTATGTATTAGGCCAAACTCGACCTAATATAAAGTAAGCGGTAGGCTCTTATACCAAATCGCCCCACTTTCAGCCCTAGGCGTGAATACTCATGCCCAAAATGGGCGTGTTTCAGTTAACCAATATTTAGATTTTGTACTACTTTTGGCTTTTCCAATAAAATTTGACCCTATTAGTTTAGGATAAAATGTGTGTCATTTTAAAAGATGTAAAGTTATGTTATTTTAATAGAGAGAAAGAGATAGATAAAGGGGGAGAGAGAGTTGACAAAAAAAATAAAAGTGTGGGTTCCACCTCTTTATGAGAGTGAAAGGATATAAATTATGTCATTTAAAAAGATAAACATTTTTTCCATTATCTTGTTATTATTCGGGTGAAATCATCCGGCCATGTACCTTGTGCATCGTGCTCATGCTAATAACTAAAAGATTACTGGTAGTCCACTAGTTGATTCTCATATTTCTGCTACAAAACTTTTTTTTTTTTTTTTTGAAAACAAGCTTCAAAACCTATTTTGATACTATATGTGTCTTTATTTTTTATTTTTTGAAGTTCAAATACTTTTATTTTTTGGTGAGCTAAGTTCAAATAGTTTACAATCACTTTTTGTTTATTTTTTAATTTAATATATATATATATATATATATATATATATATATATTTAAGTCAACCTAAACAAGTTTAAAATTTCATAAATTATCGAGATGAAAAAAGACCAAAAATGAAGATCATGATAATATTCCTCATTTTTTGTATGAGGTTAGAACTTGAAATGTTGAAAATGTAGAAAAAGATTGGAATGTATGATCATCTGATCCAAAGGTATCTTTGAATATCCTTAAAGTGACCACAAAAATAATAAATGATTACATAACACTAGAATTGAACTTTATCATCCTTTTATTATAATTTTTTTGTTTGTTTGATAAACTATAAATTTTTTATTATATAATAATATCTACGATTAAGTCATAATTTTTTAAGAAAGAGAAATTATTGATTATCTTTAAAAAAATTCATGAAATCATATTTATATTTCATAAAAAAGAAAAATATTAAAGTACGTTTCGTACTTTGGTATTATTTATTAGGTTGGATTCATTCACCTATGACGCCAAAATAAATATTTTATTTAAACATTATAAATAAATATTGTATTTCATTAATATTGACTATTTTAAACATAATTTTTAAAACTAATTTAAATAGAAATTGCAAAATCTCCATATAACTTTAATTTAAATTGATTTACTACAAGCACTAATCGTCTCTCGGTTGTGGGAAAGCCAATAAGATAGTACACTAAGATATCATCCCTCCTTTTCCCTCACTTCGATTTTCGTACCCCACCTTTTTCTTTTTTCCTTTTTTTGGTAATGGTGGGACCCACCTATTTTCTCTCTACAACATAAGATAACTATCTTATGTTAAAAGAGACTAATAAAACCCTAACTTATTATCATGAGCACGATGCACGAGGTACACGTCTGGATGTTTTAACTCGAACAATAATAAGATAGGGTAAACAACGGAGAAGTTTTTTTGGTGCAGCAACTCATATCCTATGAAGCACCGACACTTTAAAAACTCTGACGTGTTGTGTCCGACACTTCCCGGCACTCTCGGATACTCCGACACTCCCCGACACTCCAACATGCATTATAGAAATTTAGAAAAAGGTTCAAAGGTTGCGTTGCGTTAAGTTTTTAGTTCCAACTATTAGATTCGTTGAAATAAGATTACTATTTTATTGAATTTAATATAAATATTTAGGATATCTTATGTTTCTTTGTAAAATTTATGAATATTATAAGTTTAGATTCATTTTTTTGTTAAATTATTGAATATTAAACATAATATACACTACATAAATTAAAAATATTATTTAATATCAAAACGCGTCCTAACGTGTCGAAATCTAACATTTTTTAGAATTAACATGTCAAAGTGTCGTGTCGTATCGTGTCACATGTCCCGTGTCAGTATCGGTGCTACATGGCTCACATCACAAAGTATTGGAATGTGTGATATATTTTTTGTTTTGTTTTTTCCTTACTAATCAATGGGTCCCATCAAAAAGCTCTCCCAGCTGCAAAAAATAACTTCTCCCATTAAAGGAGAAGTTGTTTACCCAATAAGATAATGAGTTTTATGTTTGTTATGTTACATAACATAACTCTATTTTTCTACACACACAACAAAGGTCCACATATTTTTCTCTCTTTCATCATTTCACTTTCTCTCTCCCCCTTGTTAACAAACATAAAACCTTAAGATAATATGGTCAAATTTCATTGAGAAAGCCAAAAGCAGTACATAACACAAATACTGGCTGCTGACTCATGCCAATTTTAGGCGTGAGTGGTCGCGCCCAAGTGACGCGTGATCTACGTGACACTTACGTTTGAGTGAGGCGTGACAGGTCACGTCCAACTAGGGCGTGAGATTTTGTAATATATATGTAAATAGTATAAAAACAATTATATATTCGTAATTATTATTTAAATTACAATAAATTAATTTTTTGCCAGGAAAAAATTACAAAGTCAGATAGTCATTTCATAACGTGATAATTGGTCATCTTTTGCATATTTAAATTAATCTTTCTCTTTAGTTAATGAGTTGAGCATAAGTAATTTATGTTCGAGTAAAATGTTTTATATGAATATTCAAATTATTTTTCATTTCTAAATATAATAATAAATTTGGTTAAATAAGAAAATTACAAAAGCCAAGATTTAAACAATTCTTAAGAACCTACCAACACTACATGGTAGAAAATTAAGTAGAGGAGATAATTTAGGTTGACACAACACAATATGACACGAATACAAATACACTTAGTATGAACACAACCCACAAATTTTGCATGTTGACACAACATTATGCTAATAACACTCGAACTAAAATTTATAAGTTCTCAACATTGACTCTACCCGATTTTTATTTGGGTTGACATGACACAATATGACAGGAAAAGGAGAAGTACAACTACAATTACAATTTTCAAGGTCAAAATGGTAATTAACCAAAAAATACAAGCTTAATTCATATTTGTGGGTTGACACGTTACTCGAAATGATTTTTTACTCGTCATATTTTGCTAACACAAACACGATACAAATTTATATATGGGTCAATCCGAACACGAATTTTCATGTCGTGTTTATGTCATGTCTGCGTATCACGTCAAGAATAGCCACCCCTAGAATCAAGTCATTTTTAGCAAAGTCTAGCTATCTGAAGAGACTATGAGAGATAATATCAGTTGATCTATCTTAGTTCACTACAATCCTTTTGAATTCAAGGTTTGCTAAGGTTTCAAATATTACAATGGGGCCATTGTTGTGTAGTATCCCGCCTTTGAGTTCGTCTTGGAGAAACAAAGTGAGGCGGCTCTAACTTGGTTACTTAGTGGTTTAGAATCTAGTGCTTCTTAGCAGAGTAAGACCTTCCTCTTCTAACAAACACATAAAAGGTAACATGGATAGCCTCGTGGGAGTTCCACGATTAGGAGTCTGTTGAGGATATTGTTGTTAGTTCTTAAACTCTCCCTGTGTTGGTAAGGTGGGAGTATAAATGTCAATCCTTACAGACGCCTTCAGTGTTTTATCACGGAATTAGGATAAGGATGTTCCTTGTCGTAATGCTAGACTTGAATGGTGGTTTTTGATATCCTTGCCAGTGAAGTGTGTACTTCCTCTAATCCACTTCAGCAATGGGGCCTGTGTAACTTATCTCAATTATTAATCGAGAAACGTTAATTACATACGTTGACTTCTAATTCTACACGTACATTATAAAGAAGACTTGGAATGTAGGTCTTATAGAAAATGAATTTATTCTGGAATGTCAAAGTACAAATCAGTAAACTAACATAGGATATTAAGTCACCCTTACAAAATATAAATACCACAATAAAAATATGCTCATGATCTAGTAGATAACTTTATAACTAAACAAAAACAAAGACTTTGACACACACATAATCTACTTTAGACTCTATCATCTACATCTTAAAACACAGACTTTATAAGATATTTATACCAATGAAAATAACAATAATTTTTTTCTTCTTAGAAGTGTAGTGTTTTTAGCCATAACTTAGTATGAGAAAATCCTCAATGATTTTAATTGAATAATGCTAGCATAATAAACATTTTATATAGTCCAACATCATAAGTAAATTACATTTTCTACAAAGACATTTTCATAAGCATGATCTTTTTTATGTATTGGAGCCTTATACTTTACTAGGGCACCGACTGCCTTATCTTTTCTAAGGAATGAGTTCCTTGACCCAAGAAAATCAATTTCTCGACAATGCATGTATTTGGATCACCTTCTACCAGAAATCTCATAAACTTTTTTATGGTAGACAAACATGTGGATGTCTCCAAAAGGATCCCATAATATTGTTCCAAAAGGTATAATTTATAATATTCCATCACTTAAATTTGATATCATAATGAAAGTAAGAAAAGCAACATCACTACGGTAAATCTTGAAAATTATAAGTTATGCAAATTTTTACCCGTGCTAATTTCATAAGATAAAAAAATTAGAGACATATCATCAAAATAAAGAACATGTGGAAATATAAATCAACAATAAAATATATACATATACGATATTTATGACATATATTGCACTATTAACATATATGTTATTATACACATGTGATAAATTGCAAAGAAGTAAATTACTTAAATATAAACTTCCAATTATAAATTTGTAAATATATTTATGTATACAATTATAAAGTGTGAAAATATAAATTAATAATTATATATAATTATAATATGCAGAAATATAAATTGCTAAATTATAAATTAGTAATTACACATATAATTATAATGTAAGAAAATATATCTACAAAGATATAAATTGTTGAAATAAATAATAAAAAGAATTTGAAAAATGGTATCCTTTTGGGACCAATTAGGGAAAGAAGAGAAAAAAATAAAACAAGATAACAAAAATAACTGCTATGCGATTTATATTTTGAAAAAAGAAAGAAGTTATCATCAACCTTATTATTATTCACTTTTACTTTCCTTATTATTAAGTTTCCTAACTCCCAATTTCTTTTATTCCTCTGCTTCACCCCCAGTAAAGTTTTCTCCAAAATTCCCAAGATCTCTCACCCTTTGATTTCTCTTAATTTTGAAACAATTACTAATTATTCTCCTAGCCTCTATTTATAGGAAAAGCATTATCATACAAATGATAAATGTAATTATTCTCCATATGTACTCCTTGGAGTTCTGTTCTTGAATTCAACAAGTTCATATGGTCTATGCATTATATGTTTGAAGAGTTCCCTAAGACGATCATTAAACGACAATTAAAGGAAACACAAAATAATAGACTTCACACCTAACCCCACACACACATACATATAGTGGCGGATCCTTTGACACCGGTGTCAAACTAAAAAATTTGACATCAAATCTCAACCGTCGATTTCTGAATCTAACAGTTATAATTTATTGGGACACACTTACTAATTAATTATTAATTCCTAATAAATTATAGCCATTAGATTGGTGAAAATTAAGGGTTAAGATTTGGTATCAAACTTTTTAGTTTGACACCGGTGTCAAAAGATCCTGTATGTGTGTGCGTGTGCGTGTGTGTGTATTATAATTATCTGTAGTTGTTAGTTTTCTTATTTTCTTAGGATTACCAGAGTTTACTTTTTGGTAAACCTTACTTCTGCCAATTCCTAATTTTTTCTGTAATTTTTTCCTTGTCGAGCTTCTTATTGACAAATCGTCACTGTTGTGCATCCTTCCTGTAACAACCCGTTATACACCGGTATTGTTAACATTGATTATGATATTAAGCGCAGTTACAATTACAGTAATTGGGTTAATTAAATTACGGGCAACTTTTTTCTTTTATCATATTCCTTTTCATAACAATAACTTTTTCCGTAATCAATTAAAACAACACTATAATTGTAAATGCAATTCGCGGAATCATACACTTTACTAATATCACTAATCTTTCTTTTTATTCAACTTATTTAAACTCATCATCTTACTCTCACATTTTACCATGTTATAGTCCTTTACATTAGCTACGCGTGGTTCCAAACCACGTACCATTTGGAGTTCTACCCACCAAGTTAAGCCCCTTTCTTTTAGTCTAGAAAAACTTGAATTTTCGAAAATTGCACTGTGGTAATCGATTACCAGAGGGTGGTAATCGATTACCACCTGTCAAAAATGAGGCAGTAGCCAAAATCTGCCTCCCCTGTTTTCTGGTAATCGATTACCAATCTTGGGTAATCGATTACCTCACTTGGTAATCGATTACCAAGCCTCAGGTAATCGATTACCAGTGGAGACAGTAGCATTATTTCGTCCCCTGTTGCATGGTAATCGATTACCATGCTTGGGTAATCGATTACTATGCAGCAAAAGTGACAGATTACAACATTTTCAGCCCAAAAAGAGTTGTGTAATCCATCCCTAACACCTTAATACTCCACACAACACATAAACATACCCTAATGTAGGCTCTAGGCCCTTCCATCATGCATTTCCATTCAATCATGCATCATTTACAAAGTCTTTAAGATTATGGTCATTTTACAACAAATATGGACCATTTTACAACATAGATACCACTGCTTCAAGTGCAAGAATTGTGGCAATGGACAAGTCCCATGCTCACTCAAAATATACAATTATCCATGGCATGAATAATAAGCAATAAACAAGACTTAGGAGGTAATCATGAACACCACAAAAGCATGGAAATAACATCATGCAATATGTTCATGACCTAAGTCTCAAAATACTAATGTCATGCTATGTGCACCCCATAAACTCCTCCAAAATGCCATGCTAGCACCATGCACCATAAGCAATCTGCTGTCCACTAAGCGGGCTTCTTGCCCGAAGCTCTTCCCGGCTCATAATGCCTTGAAATGTGGTCCCCCAAACACGGGGTGAGATATACAAATATATCTCAGTAAACCAATGGAGCTAGAGGCTCTCTCCACTCCATGGCTCACTCAATGTGCAAATATAACATCATATAATATGCATGCAATACAATATCACCAACAACTGGAGACAAACCGAGAACATCCACAATAGGATTTACGTTCAAGGACTCCATCATATAACTCCCGAGACAATCATGGCGCCTCTCCCATGGTTGAGAAGACTCCATGGCAAAACCCAACTGGAACTCCTCATGAGCCCTATCCAGCGGATGTCCCACGTTTGGCTCATCCTGGTGTCGCTCCCAGAGTCGACCCCACGGCATACCCAACTGGCATTCCCACATGGAATAAATCCAGCGGATGTCCAAACCCAACACACGTCAACTGGCCAGTGACCAAACAATTTTCACACAATTCAAGCAATATGGCATACAAGCACATAATCACACAATGCCATAAACACATAATCCAACCACAACCTTCCACTAGGTGTGGTGGAGCACACAAGGGATTAAACCCAAGTTCCAAGAGTTTACCTCAACACTAGCAAATCCGTTCCACACGTATGCTCCAAATCAACCTTTCACAATCACGTCCGTGTGAGGCACCCTACAACGATCAACAATTCCAAATTACACCAAACCTCAAATTTCATGAAATTTCCACAAATTTTCCTAAGTTAAAAACCTAACTTTTTAACCAAAATTTATTATAGCATTTCTAGCTTACAAGCATCATTCTAAGGCATTTTCATCTAATAGCATTTTTCCATTTGGGCTCTCTATCATCACACATCTAAGATTAAAGACTTAGAGCATAAATTTCTAGATCTACAAAATCAACCACAAAGATACCACAAATATACTCACAATCTAGTGTATGAACACTACCAAGGCTTCACCAATCCAAAGGAGATCCAACAACTTCAAAAACACCAAGAACACACCATGGTTCGGATCTGACTTCGCCCAAAAACGCAGCAAGGAGGTGGATTCAAGGCTTGGGAGTATCACCAATGGCTTTAGAAGGTTGTTTACAATAGATTTCAACACCAAGATCAAGAGATTTGGTGAAGAATTGAAGAAATGGCACAAGGAAGAGAGAAATGGGTCTTGGTTGTGAAAATGGAGAAGTTTCACGGGAAGGGAAGAAGAAAAGGGAAGGAAGGCGTGGGGGTTCAAGTGGGTTTTGGCCCCGCGGGTCCCACACGCGATTTAACTTTAATCCCGATAAAAATTACGATCACAATTTCTTAATCTACATATTTTTCCGGTCCATGACATATTTTTATTTCCTAAAAATATTGATAAAAATTTAACACTTATCGGTACACTCACACCACAGTATTTAACACTTAAAAAGTCACTATTCATCACTTTTTCACAAATTTGCCTACTCACTCAATTTTCCGCCCTGATTCCATTTCCAGCATTATTTTTGTCATATGAAATCTCTAGCTCAGTATTTATGCCTCAGAATACACGGCTGGTCAATTACCATTTTGCCCTTTTTGCCCATTTTGGCCATCATTCTTGGATTTTCACTAATCCATTAATTTTATTTTCACATTATAATTCAAAATACACATTTAAATATATGAGGTGTTATACTTCCAACAGATGTTCATTAGCCTGTCAGATCAATATCTAATCAGACCCCGCTGCCAGCCACTATCGATGACATTTCCAATGACCTTTCTTACCGACAACTACCCGATTGTATTTTTCTCTCATCGATGACCAAGTTTGTCCGGGACTTGTTGGCGATTGTCAAGTCATAAGATCCCAAGCATGTGACAGTGCATTAACACGACATTCCTTCCTGGTGACCACACCATTAGAATCGCCTTCCTCAGACGACCGCCTTTGTCTAAGTCACATCTTAATTAGAGTATTCAAGCTTCTCCAGTGCTACCAGCGTCTGAAGGCCAATTTTCCTTCCATTAGCGCATGAAATATTGTCTAGTGGCTATTCTTGATAGGACGAACTTGCCACCTACTTAGATCTGGGCTTTATTTGCTGTGCATTTAAGTTGTTTGAAATTTTTCGACGAACCATCATTGTTTTGGCCACTATTCATGGCCATTTTCTCTTATTCATTCACATATTTGGGGTCTAAGTCGGATCAAGTCCAGTTTAGGATTCATATATTTTGTTACATTTATTGATGATTACTCTAATTGCACCTGGTTTTTCTTGATGAAGAATCGCTCTTCATTTGTCAAAAGTTGTGTTAAGTTCGCACCAATTTTCAACCATTATTCGTGTTTTGTGTAGGGACAATAAGAGAGAATATGTGGTCTGACTTGCAGGAGTTTTTGACTCAATAGGATACCTTACATTAAACTACGTGTCCTCATACTCAACAACAGAATGGTGTGAATGAAGGCAAAAATTGACATCTAGTTGAAACAACGAGAACTTTTCTACTGCATATGAATGTCCCTCTTCACTTTTGGGGGATATTGTTCTTACATCATGTTATATTATAAATCTCATGCCTTCATTTGTGTTAGACAATGAATTTTTTCACCATATTTTGTTCCCTGGTACTCCTGTGTATTTGGTGCCTCTTCATATTTTTGGTTATACGTGTTTTGTCCACAATCTCACTCTAGGGAAAGACAAGCTCATAGCTAAATCCTCCAAGTGCATCTTTCGTGGTTATTCACCTTTTCAGAAGGGATATCGTTGCTACTATCTGGACCTTCGACGTTATATTGTATTTCCTGATGTCACCTTTTTTTTTATTATCAACAACTAATTCTTTTCTTCAACCATGCAGGTCTCTGAGGTTGATACTATCCTCCCCACTCTTTTCTATGATCCTTCGTCGATAGGTGTCTCTAAATATGTGACTCCCCTTACACATAGGTCTTTAGTTCTATAACCATCCACTGGTGCCTGCCCCATCCGATCTCGGCAAGTGCACCGATCGTTCCAAGTAATAAAGTGATAATTGAAAGTATCGTCTCCACAGGGATTGATGAACAAGTACTACTATAACCACTATAACCAGTCCTCTTAATTTAGATAGATCGATTAATTGTTGACAAATAATTGCAATTTAAATTAAATGACCATAAAAGTAAAAGAATTGTTTTTGTATTTTTCTGGAAAAGACTTAAAATAGATGAAGAAATGTTTTTGTAGAAAAAGTGATGAAAAAGACTGTAGCCAGGGTACATTCACCGATTGCTCCCAATTTTACTTCGGATTGATTCATAAAACCTATTGACATTAACAACTCAGACAAATTATCATCTTTTAGAAATAATTAGTTAGATCCCAATCCCTTGGCGATCTAACCCTTTACTTCAATTGGAACCCTAATCCCTTAGTAGTTCCAATTGAAAATAAGCATTACGTAGATAAATCCTACGACTGCAATCCATACAAGTCTATCCCTAGAACATGCATGGAGAGTCATCTTTATCTCCTTTCAGGATCAAGTATTCCAACATCCCTATTGTGAATCCTGATCCCCAGAATATTATTCCCTATTAGGTTGATCAGATCTAACAGAAATAATATCAATACGCTCAAGATAAAAGATGAAATATATTAATTCAATACATAGAATGATTCAATCCTTGTAGCAATTGTTTACAAAAGGATCATGCCCCTGACTACAGAAATAGATCTAGCCAATCAACATCATGATCGCTGATCTGATTTCAACATAAACTAAAGAAAGAAAATAAAGAAGAATACAAGAACAGAGTGATGAACACGAAGAACGTCTCCTCTAGGTCTTGTGATGTGTATTCAGAGATGCCTTTCTTCAGAGGTTGAGTCTCCTTTTATAAGAGGGATTCTGACCTAATTTGCATTTTTGAATCTTCTAACTTTCGCGCCTCCCGCGCTCAGAGCGCCACTCCCGCGCTCTGAGCGTGGGAGTTACTGCCATTTTTTTCCTTCCCGCGCTCTCAGCGCCAACCCCGCGCTGTGAGCGCGGGACCTTCTGTCCATTTTTGCCTTCTCGCGCTCTCAGCGCCACTCCCGCGCTGAGAGCGTGGGAACTTAGGTCTTTTTGATATGTTTTTGCCTCCTTTTGTTCATCTTCTTTGATATTCAGACTTTGGATATTTTTACTCTTTTTCTCTGCTTTTCTTGCATTGATTGAGTCATTTTCTTCCTCTTTTTGCCTTGTAATTTCCTATATGCTGACCGCATATCAAATAATTCCCAGATTTGAACTTTGCTGTCCCTAGCAATGTATAAGACTAAATCCAGGAAACAGATTAATCCAACATAACACTGTACAGCCAACAGATCATCTTACTAAGTATGCTTGAATCAATGTGAAGAATTTTTAATAATGCCTTTTATGAAAAGATTTAGAATCTAATTTGCACATCCCTCACCCAGATAATCAAATAACGCTCAATACTCAAGTGTTTGGGGGAATGACAATTACTCCAGCTATCACTGTAACAACATTATCATAAAACTTGCTCATATTCTCAAGTACCTAAAGATGAGGAACATTAATACATGCAAAATTGATCAAAAGGACATCACAGGTTGTAACTTGGCCAGGCTAAAGGGTGGAATTTTTTTTTTCTGGATAGTAGCTCAAGTAACAATGAGATTGAAAATTTGATAGTTTTTCATTTAACACATTCAACTCATTTGTTTTGCTCCACTAATGTTCCCACAGAATTTCGGGAATTCCTTCTGCCATATTTCCTTTTATTCACCTTTTTCTTTTCCTTTTTAAAGACACAATTCAGTCACCTTCTTTATCTTGACCTCTGTGGAGCTCACCTTCATTTCTTTCCTACACATCAGGGATTCAACCTCTTTTTAAGGTAAGAATATGTCTACTCAACAGGGGTTTATGAACAAAAAGGTTCAGGCCCAAAGGTTTAATATTGGAAGAATTCACATAGGTGATTTATTTGGCTGTGGCTACAAAAGAAAATCTGCCTTCATCATTTCAATTTATGCATGTATTTCAGAGAAACAAAGCAAGTTCTAGAATGCTATCACAGTGATATCTCTCAAAATAAATTCAGTGTTTGGGCCCAAAAACTTACTAGCTATGATGTTAAACTAGATTTCCAAACTAATCATTTAGGCATTTATTAACCATTCAAGCTTAGCAATTCAGACATACTAGTTGACAAAATTTGGCTATACAATATCATGCTAGCAATTTGTATATCCAGAATTTAATCAAACATAACTGAACCTGAGAATTTCCTTTTCAATACAAGACTTCTTTTTTTCATGGTGTGGTTCCACCATATTCATCAATCTTGCAATCTTGCATGCAGCATGTATGCCATAATTCCCAGATTTGAATGTTGCTGTCCTCAGCAACAAACTAATCTAAGACATAGCTTAAGCTGCCAGATGTAGGACACACAGAGTTGTTAATATCCAAAGTATCATATGCAAGAAATTAGAACCCAATATAAAGTGCCATCAACCTTAACTTTGTTCAACCTTAAAAACAAAATATAAAACTAAATTGTTCCAAGAAATTTAAAACAAAATGCAGTAAATGGAAATGGAGGAACAAGATCAAAAGCCATCCATAAATTCATCATCTGCAAAATCGCCCAGAATGTCATCATCTTCAGTGTTGGAAGGCATAGATGGGCCTGCTTGTGCAGCAGGGGGAACTTGACCCATTAATCCAGCCGTGTCAATTCCCCTATCCAGGCATAGTCGCTCCAACATGCTCATCATATAGTTGTTCTGAACCAGCAACTGTTGGAGCATCTCAGAATCAGTAGATGTGGATGGTGCGGATACTGGGACAGGTGGTGGAACAGCACCGCCAGATGCTTTCCAGATTGCTTGTCGGCGGGACTCCTTCTGCATGTCATTATACGCACGCTGTGTTAGTTCTGCTTTGGGCTTGACATCCCTGGGCTCATCATCTGGGATCTCTACCCCTGCCCTGATGCATAGCTGCTCAATGAGAGAGCAATGAGCCAGACTAAAATCCAACCGACCATGAGTAATCATGTGAGCTATCCTATCAGACAGAATAGCCCCAATATGGAGGTTGTGATTTCCCAGCAGAGTATACAGCAGGACTGCCCTTTCGACATTAACATCACTGAGATTTGTTGAAGCCATGATGGTTGAGTTGATGAATGAGTGCCAGAAGATTGCCTCTTCATTGAGATCAAGCCTATCCAATTTTTCTGGCACGGCTGGCTGGCCTTGCTTGGGCTTCCATGCAGCTCGGGGTTGGGCGATTCCTTCCCGGATTGTGGTAGCCAAAGCCGGCATTTCTTCTCTATACAAACCGTCCACCGGCTGCATCCTCTGGAAGGTATCAGTGAAAAAACAGGATTGGGTTGCTTCCCATGAGGTGTTCAGCAACCTCTCAATCTGGAAAGCGGTAAAAGAAACTTCCTTTCCCCTGACCCAGGTCTTTCTTGTCCGGTCTACTGTGTCCTTATCAGCATTGGCACAGAACTCTCTCAATATGGTGCTGCAGCTTAGCTGTGGAAGTTGGATCAATTTTTGCCATTTTCTTCGTTCAATCGTCAGGACGACTGGACAGTCATCCGCCAGAAAACTGCTGATTCTTCGTTCTGGTATAATCTTCTTTTTCAAAAACCAGTTGTGGTACCGGTCTTGGTTTGCTGGAGATAGAAACCGGTGGGCGTCAAAGTCAATCAGAGCAGGGGCTCTTTGCCTTTTGGTGCCAGCTGTACCTGGGGTTTTTTTAGCAGCCCTTTTTTCCTGCATTCAGAAAAGTTCCACCACGGATAGCATACAAATATGGACACCAGAATATTAGTGATGCGATGACAATTCCCAGATTTATTTTATGCAAACCATAGTTCATCATTGGATGCAGCCCTAACATGCTATTATCTTACACACCATTAATCATGCAAACCGCCATGCCAGTAGTGATAATCATGGTATGAAAAGTGGAATTGCAACACTGACATACGTATAATCATGGAACATGTATTTCATCCGTTTTCACATATGAGGACAAGCCTCTAGTGCATCCTAGCATACATTGTGCAGAGAGATGAAAATTCGTGGCTTAGCTATTCTATCAAATATGGACCATGCACTCATCCAACATCATAGCAGCAATAATAACATTGCAACTTGAACAAAATAAAATAATGCACTCTTACCTTGTCTCCTGCCATTTTCAAGAAGTGAATGTACCACAGAGTGATGAATCCTGAATGAAAAATTAACCTTAATCCTACAATGGTGGGGAGAGGAGAAGATAGTGTGGAGGAAGGAAGGGTGTGAGGGAGAGGGATATGATGAAGAGGAAAGGAAGAGAGGAAAAGAGGAGAAGAAGAAGGGGAAATGGGGGAAGGGTGGCGGCTGAGTGAGGGAGAGAGAGAGAGAGAGGAGAAAAAATGGGGGAAACTTTAGGGTTTCCCCTTTTTAAAAACCTGTCCGCGCCTCCCGCGCTCACAGCGCCATCCCCGCGCTGTGAGCGCGGGTCCTTCTGCCAAATTTGGTTCCCGCGCTGATGGCGCGGATTCCGCGCCCTCAGCGCGGTCAGCACTGCCTCTTCTGCTTCTCCCGCGCTGATGGCGCGGTACTCGCGCTCTCAGCGCGGTACCCACTGCCTTTTCAGCTTCTCCCGCGCTCTGGGCGCGGTACTCGCGCTCTCAGCGCGGACCCTTCATTTTTTTTATTTTTTTTTTTTTTTTAACAGATTAAGATATATTATCTATATCCACTGGTTGCCTCCAGTAAGCGCTAGTTTAACGTCACGAGCCTGACTGGAACCATGTTTAATCAGGTGAAGTCAAAGAGACAGAAGTTATCTCTCTATTCACTGGTTCCCCAAAGTAAATTTTTAACCGATTGCCATTTACTTTAAAAGATCTCTCATCATTCAGGGGAGAGATTTCAATGGTGCCATATGGAAATACACTCTTTACTACAAAGGGACCAGACCAACGAGATTTAAGTTTTCCCGGAAACAATTTCAATCTAGAATTGTACAGTAATACCTGTTGACCAGGTGTAAACTCTTTCTGTTTGATCCTGCTATCATGCCACTGCTTCGTCTTTTCTTTATAAATTTGTGCACTCTCATAGGCAGTCCTTCTGAATTCATCTAGCTCATTTAGCTGCAATATTCTCTTCTTTTGAGCTCCTGATAGTTCAAAATTTAAGAACCTTGTGGCCCACAAGGCTTTGTGTCTAGACTTCACTGGTAAATGGCAAGGTTTGCCATATACCAACTGATAAGGTGACATGCCTATTGGAGTTTTGAATGCAGTCCTGTATGCCCACAGTGCATCATCAAGCTTTTTGGCCCAATCTTTCCTAGAATTCCCCACTGTCTTTTCTAGGATTCTTTTTATTTCTCTATTAGAGACCTCCACCTGCCCACTAGTTTGAGGATGATATGGTGTGGCTAT
>JAVKPL010010229.1:0-42282 GCA_032173675.1 Gastrolobium villosum | reverse complement strand
ATCCTCGGCAGTTTGCTGATTCTCAATCACAAATCCATACCTCTCAGGTGGATGGATGACCCTCGTAGACCTACGGAGTTGTGTGTTTACTTCTCCATTGGAGAACGTCGCCTGCGGAGCAGACTCAGGTTCCTCAATCTGTTCTTATGGTTTTTGAACTTCTTCAAGATCAATCTTACTCCCACTGCCTCCTTGAGAGATGAAATCCTTCTCAAGGAACTCAACATTCTTTGACACAAAGACTTTGTGTTCTTCCATGCAGTAGAAGTAGTATCCCTTAGTACCTTTGGGATACCCCACAAATAGACATTTAGTACTCTTAGCACTAAGCTTGTCTGATGTCAACGCTTTGACATAAGCTGGCGATCCCCATACCCTGAGGTAACTCAGGTTGGGTCTTTTACCATTCCATATCTCATATGGCGTGATCTGAACAGATTTAGACAGTACCCTATTTGGAAGGTATGCCGCTGTGTCTAAGGCATATCCCCAAAATGATTTTGGAAGTTGAGTCTCACTCATCATAGACCTAACCATGTCTAAAAAGGTCCTGTTTCTCCTTTCGGAGACACCGTTTTGGTGTGGTGTGTAAGGAGCGGTAAGTTATGAGAGAATTCCATTTTCTCTCAGATAATCCTGAAACTCATGGCTCAAATATTCACCACCATGATCTGATCACAATGTCGTAATCATCTTGCCATGCTGTTTCTCTACTTCATTCCTAAACTCCTTGAACTTTTCAAAGGCTTCAGACTTATATCTCATTAGGTATACATACCCAAATCTTGATTTGTCATCTGTAAAGGTAATGAAATAGGAGTATCCACCTCTAGCCTCAATAGACATCGGGCCACATACATCAGTATGAATGAGTTCTAATAACTCACTAGCCCTATGAATCAAAAGCCCTTTGGGCTTTTGTAGAATCATTTTCCCAGCTAGACAAGATTCACACTGTCCATAGGATTCCAAATCCTTGGGATCTAGGTATCCATCTCTATGCATCCTAAACAATCTTGTTTCATTAATGTGCCCTAGTCTACAGTGCCAAAGATAAGATTGATTATCCGTCCTAGGACTTTTCAGATCTACATTGAGCACTTCCGTTCCCATTTCCATAACATACAATCCATTTATTAAAGAAGCAGTACCATAAACCATATCATTAAAATGATAGAAAATGTATCATTCCTAATACTGAAAGTATAACCATCTTGTTCTACACAAGAAATAGAAATAATGTTTCTAGGAATATTTGGAACATAAAGACAATTATTCAAATGCAACAAAAGGCCCGTTGGGAAAATAAGGTCGGCATCTCCAACTGAATGAGCAGTAACCCTTGCTCCATTACCAACGCGGAGATCCACCATGTTTCTTTCCAATGGCCTTTCTTGCCACAATGGAAGCACTCAGCATCGCCCTTGTCCTTGGATGCCTTCTTACCTTGTTTTTTCCTTTTTTCTTCTTGGATTTTCCTTTGGACTTAAGGGAGTCACCTTTTGCAGTCTCCTTACCTTTCCCTTGGCCTTGCTAGTCCCACCAATCAAAAGAGCCCGTGTCCTATCCTTCTTGATAGACACTTCAGCAGTTTTTAACATACTTAAAAATTCAGGCAAGCTCACTTGCATCCCATGCATGTTGTAATTCATTATGAATTGACTGAAGGAAGGTGGAAGTAGATGTGGCAAAGTGGGCGGCCCGCCCCGCCCCGCCATCAACCCGCCAAAAAATGAGTCATCCCGCCCTGCCCCGCTTTTGAAAGTAGGTTGAAAAATTCAGCCCGCCCTGCCCCGCCCCGTTTGGCGGGTTGGCCAGCCAGCCCGAGCCTATTTTACACTGACCCGCCTATGCTCGCCATCAACCCGCCAAAAAATGAGCCCGCCCCGCTTTTGAGACGAGTTGAAAAAATCAGCCCGCCCCGCCCCGTTTAGTTGGTGGGGCGGCCGCCGAGCCGAGCCCGCTTTGCCACCTCTTGGTGGAAGTGAGTTAAGGACTAGGTCATTACTTAGCTCGGCATCCATGATGAAGCCTAGGTTTCCTAGCTTCTCAATAAGTCCGATCATCTTAAGAACATGACTGCTCACAGACATGCTCTCAGACATCCTACAAGAGAACAATTCTCTAGAGGCCTCATACCTCTCATGCCTGCCTTTAATATCATACAACTCTTTGAGATGCACGATAATAGAGGGAGCATCCATATGCTCATGCTGCTTTTGCAGTTCAGGCGACATGGATGCCAACATGATGCAAACTGCCATCACATTGTCATCCATGTGCTGTTGGTGGGTTACGAAATCAAATTCTGTGAACCCTTTTTCCCCTTCCCTAGGAGCTACGGGTAACGAAGCATCTAGAACGTAAGCAATCTTTTCGGTCCTAAGAACAATTCTTAGGTTCCGATACCAGTCCATAAAGTTTGAATCGGTCAGTTTATTCGTATCGAGAATTGAACGCAGTGACAGTGGATTAATCATACTAAAAGCTGAAAAAGATGTAAAGATGATTTTAGTTATTATACGGTTATGTAGTTAAAATCAAATTATTAAAGACTTTAAATAATTTGCCCCTCCCACTATTTTATCTAAGTCAATGACCCTTACCATTTGACTTAGGGTTAATCTACTTTTAGATTTTACCTTAGTGGGATTAAGAGTGCGATTATTAATTTTAATCTCCGTCTGAGACCGTAAGATTAATTTGAATAATGGGTTGATCCTTATCAACAGTATCTCATACCCTCTCTTAACTTTAGGTTGACAACTCCTTGTCACTTAGTGGTGCATCTCATGCAACCAACCTAGCACCATTACCCTAAGCACATAAGCCCGGCTGAGCCTGCAACTTATGTCTCAGTTAAGCATTAACCAGCACCCCAAGTGTCTCACACTTCTAACACTACTCAGCTTAACGAAACAGTGGGTCCTAACTGAGTTGTTGAGCATCACTATGTAGAAGAGGTTTGAGTAGTATTGGTGGTGGGAGGTAATCATACGTTTAATAATTTATTCCTTTTAAGGGTTCCTTTTATTTAGGGTTTATTAGGTCTCATCAAACACATGTTGTAAGTTATCATGCTAGTCGTAACCTATGTCAAACATCTATCGGTTTACACTAGTCGCAATTGGACAAACATAATAACCATACAAACGCGGTTTGTCCAATTCATGCATACTAGACGTTCTAAGCATACATGCAAATAAACAATTTATGTAAGACAGTCATTGTGGTCGCGCTTTTGTCCATCTTGCTTCTCAAGCAACGACTGCTTGTCGTCTATACGCCACTAGCCTAATTCTCTAATTACATTTAATTAAAGAAACTCCAAAACATCTTTGGAGGGACAAAATTACAAAAACTTGAAATTCAAATTACAACACTAAATAAACAGAGAAAATTACTCATTAATTTAAATTTGAAATTTCAAATTAGGCACCATGACCATCCCCTTCCTTTTTGTACTTGAAAGATTCAAAAACTTGCAAGCACAAACATCATATTATCTCATAAAATTTTTCACATATATTTTGATATTTAACATTTAAACATCAAAATAAAATCAAGATTCTAATTCTCTTAATTCTCTCTTGATGGACGAATTATATAAAGATTTTATAATTCAAATTTTGTTAATTCTTTCTCAAAGAAAACAAAATTAAACCATGCATGCAGCCATAAACCCTTTCATGGCCGAATCATATATGCATGTATATGATAAATTTTTTCACAAGAATTTCATGCTATGCTCATGATACAATTCATGGAGAAAAGTAAGAAAACATTCAAGGTACTCTAAGTACCCTTCATGGCCGAATCACCCCTTTCAAAAAGGGTGTTTCCTTTTAAAACTTTCATAAAGAAAAAGAAACGAAACCATGAATGCATATAGATTTATGAACATAGCAACCGAATTTACATGTTCATAAAAACAAAAACTTTAACAACTTAAAGCATTTGTTATTTAAAATCCATATGCAGAATTTAAACTTAAACCCTTTAAAGATTTTGACCGTGAAAAACACTTTTCACAAACAAGGTACCATCACCCGCCGATGGTAAAGCAACCGGGCTCTGATACCACTTGAAAGTTAAAACTGGCCTTGAAGGCCGATGCATGTGAGAGGGAAAAACAAAAATTTTCCTCGCGGACACATGCAAACAGTTTTTCATGCTTTAAGACAGCATGATGTTACCTTATTTACGATCTGATCGCAGGGAGATCACTTGTCAGGTTTGAAGGGTTCAAACCCTCTAACGTTGATCCACACCACCCTTCGTCAATGATGGAAGAACACCTTCTTGAAAGCCACTAGATGACCACCACATAGAGGCTTGCTATACGCTCAATAGGTGAAGATGGAGACTAGGTTTAGTGTTTAGAATAGTGAAGTCTTCAACATGAAAACCTCACTAGAGTGTTGCGCATAGAGTGAGGAGAATAGGCTAGGTTTTTGTGAAAACCCCTAAGGAGGAATTATTAACCCTTTGTGCGCATAAGATGATTGTTTAGTAGGGAGAGAATGAGAATATTTTCCTCACTTGAAAATCCCTCAAGATGTGCGCATAAGTGGGAGGATTTGTTGCAATTCAAAATTGCCAACAACATTCACTTTGAATCCTCATGAGATTAGGTCCTTATCCTTTCATGATTCTGACCTAATGATCATCATATGACCACTCACTTATGCGCCCCACTCTGTCCCAAATTGAGTCCAGATACGTTGAGTAGTTTTATTCAAATTTGAACCAACTAACTCACTGATTCTCTCAACCAACCAAATCAGAATTGGAGCACATTTAATTGACAAGATGACACTCATTTGCAACTAAAGTGGCGCACCATTCCCTCATTGGATGAGATCAAATATCTTCTCTTGATGCAGGGGATTTGTTCTAACAAGATCTCATCTTATCCTTTTTTTATGAAACAACTTTTAATAGCCAATTCAAATTCGAATTCAAACACTTGAATTCAAATGTTCAAACATTTAAATTCAAAATTCAAATTCAAAATTCAAATTTCAAATTCAAAATCCAAAATTCAAAATCCAATTTCAAAATTCAAATTTCAAATCTTAAATTTCAAATTCAAAATTCGAATTTCAAAATTCAAATTCCAAAATTCAAAATTTAAATGTTTGATAATTAATTTAACTAATTAAATTAATTAGTAATGTCTTGGACCATCCAAGCCCATTACATGATCCATGCGCCCTCTTCCCATCAGGTGGGCTTCCCAACAACTTCTTGGGCTAACAACCATTATTAGGCCGAATACCTTTAAAGCTAGTTCATCATGACTACAAGGTGTTAGTGTGTGACCCATTAGGTCCAACTTAGCCTTTGACATAAATGGGCTCGGGCCCAGCAAGCCCACAACCCAATTAATGACAACACAGAGCACTAGCAATGCTTTGTTGCCCCAGAGCTAGTCAGATTAATGACTTGATCATCCTATTACACATATTTGGTTACCGTATGTATTTCCCTTCGTCTCGGTTATCTTCCCATTAACCTAGGGTAAGGAAATGTATCAACCCCTGCGGTTTAGGGTAAGCTTTATTCGAAATAGGGAATCTTCAATTTAATGACTCTAAAGGCAGATCATCTCATGATCTCTTTTACTATGCATAGATTCTCGAGTCTTTGTAAATGTCATCCCGATTTCTTCGGTTTACATAAAACCAAATCTCTCACAGAGATTTGACGAATTCCTTCAGCTTATCACCTAGCCCTGTGCTCTTTCAGGACACGCCCAATAGTATACCTATGAGTCTCCATGTTTTAGGCAGACGAGGCATACAACCAAAGCATGTGATATGCGGTCAGCATATAGGAAATTACAAGGCAAAAGAGGAAGAAAATGACTCGATCAGTGCAAGAAAAGCAGGGAAAAAGAGTAAAAATATCCAAAGTTTGAATATCAAAGAAGATGAACAAAAGGAGGCAAAAGTATGTCAAAAAGACCTAGGTTCCCACGCTCTCAGCGCGGGATTGGCGCTGCGAGCGCGGGAAAGCAAAATTTGGCAGAAGCTCCCGCGCTGAGAGCGCGAGATCCGCGCCATCAGCGCGGGAGGTGAAAAATTGGCAGAAACTCCCACGCCCTGAGCGCGGGAGTGGCGCTCTGAGCGTGGGAGGCGCGAAAGTGTGAAGATTCAAATGTGCAAATTAGGTCAGAATCCCTCTTATAAAAGGAGGCTCAACCTTTGAAGGAGGGGATCTCAGAAAATCACATCACAAGACCTAGAGGAGACGTTCTTCGTGTTCATCACTCTGTTCTTGTATTCTTCTTTATTTTCTTTCTTTAGTTTATGTCGAAATCAGATCAGCGATCATGTTGTTGATTGGCTAGATCTATTTCTGTAGTCAGGGGCATGATCCTTTTGTAAACAATTGCTACAAGGATTGATCCATTTTATGTATTGAATTAATATATTTCATCTTTTATCTTGAGCGTATTGATATTGTTTCTGTTAGATCTGATCAACCTAATAGGAAATGATATTCTGGGGATCAGGATTCACAATAGGGATGTTGGAATACTTGATCCTGAAAGGAGATAAAGATGACTCTCCATGCATGTTCTAGGGATAGACTTGTATGGATTGCAGTCGTGGGATTTATCTACGTAATGCTTATTTTCAGGCGGAACTACTAAGGGATTAGGGTTCCAATTGAAGTAAAGGGTTAGATCACCAAGGGATTGAGATCTAACTAATTATTTCTAAAAGATGATAATTTGTCTGAGTTGTTAATGTCAATAGGTTTTATGAATCAATCCAAAGTAAAAATTGGGAACAATCGGTGAATGTACCCTGGCTACAGTCTTTTTCATCACTTTTTCTACAAAAATATTTCTTCATCTATTTTAAGTCTTTTCCAGAAAAATACAAAAACAATTCTTTTACTTTTATTGTCATTTAATTTAAGTTACGATTCTTTGTCAACAATCAATTGATCTGTCTAAATTAAGAGGACTGGTTATAGTGGTACTTGTTCATCAATCCCTGTGGAGACGATACTTTCTTATCACTTTATTACTTGAAACGATCGGTATACTTGCCGAGATCGCAACAAGTTTTTGGCTGAGCGCGGGAGTGGCGCTCTGAGCGTGGGAGGCGCGAAAGTGTGAAGATTCAAATGTGCAAATTAGGTCAGAATCCCTCTTATAAAAGGAGGCTCAACCTTTGAAGGAGGGGATCTCAGAAAATCACATCACAAGACCTAGAGGAGACGTTCTTCGTGTTCATCACTCTGTTCTTGTATTCTTCTTTATTTTCTTTCTTTAGTTTATGTTGAAATCAGATCAGCGATCATGTTGTTGATTGGCTAGATCTATTTCTGTAGTCAGGGGCATGATCCTTTTGTAAACAATTGCTACAAGGATTGATCCATTTTATGTATTGAATTAATATATTTCATCTTTTATCTTGAGCGTATTGATATTGTTTCTGTTAGATCTGATCAACCTAATAGGAAATGATATTCTGGGGATCAGGATTCACAATAGGGATGTTGGAATACTTGATCCTGAAAGGAGATAAAGATGACTCTCCATGCATGTTCTAGGGATAGACTTGTATGGATTGCAGTCGCGGGATTTATCTACGTAATGCTTATTTTCAGGCGGAACTACTAAGGGATTAGGGTTCCAATTGAAGTAAAGGGTTAGATCGCCAAGGGATTGGATCTAACTAATTATTCTAAAAGATGATAATTTGTCTGAGTTGTTAATGTCAATAGGTTTTATGAATCAATCCAAAGTAAAAATTGGGAACAATCGGTGAATGTACCCTGGCTACAGTCTTTTTCATCACTTTTTCTACAAAAATATTTCTTCATCTATTTTAAGTCTTTTCCAGAAAAATACAAAAACAATTCTTTTACTTTTATTGTCATTTAATTTAAGTTACAATTCTTTGTCAACAATTAATTGATCTGTCTAAATTAAGAGGACTGGTTATAGTAGTACTTGTTCATCAATCCCTGTGGAGACGATACTTTCTTATCACTTTATTACTTGAAACGATCGGTATACTTGCCGAGATCGCAACAGCATGTCTTCTAGAACACAGTCTAGGTAATAACTTCTGGTCTAAGGAAAGACATATCCAAATATAAAGAGATTACTCTAATGACACAATCTGTGGATTTCCTCATAGAATCTCTTTTTGGGTCTGTTCAGTGTGAGCTATACTCTTATAGGTCCACCCACGACTTTAGCTAAGACATCTCCATATCTGTAGCTCACGAGGTCTTTACCTTGTATCCATATACAAGTAGATAAGTCGTGCTAGTCTTACCCGAGATCATTGATCCCCAATCTCAGTGTCTCTAGACTAGGAACATAAAATTAGGAATAAACGTGCGATATCCTTGAATCCTCATGATCGTGATCTCATCACAGATACTCAAGAGATACCTATTCTATTCCAAGGGGTTTATCCAGTTTGTTCATATAATATTAACAATAATATCGAGACATAATATGAAACTGGATAAAGAGTGCTTTTATTCATTTGCGACAAAAAGTTCTACATCTAGTGTCCTTTATTTAATCAAAATATTGTCTCTAGGACACCCATATACTAACAAATATTTTGGTTCTAATGAGCAAGTTTTTAAAGGAGATACAAAAGTATTTCGTATGAGCCCACGCTGTAGCTTTAATGAATTGAAGAAGGCAATATACAAGATTGAGATTATGATGTGGTCAGTCTATGTCTCGCTTAACTGCTCGATGCACCTCGGGTAAAGAAAGTTGGGTTCCGGTGGAGATTGTTGAAGATGGAGATATCACCTTAGTAGTAGATGCATTTCGACTACTAAAAGCAGCCGCATACGTAATGAGATGGACGTATGAGAAGGGACCACAACTCGCACACAATGCAATTTTTGTAGGATAGTTGGCCACAATAAGTGCAATTGTCCCACGCGGAATCCAGCTATGCAAAGTTGATCATATTGGGTTTTGCAACCATATATTAGTTAAAAGTTGTTTTATGATGTTACATGTATTATATCTACAGTGTTATAACTATGTTGATTTTTCAGTAGAACCTATATTATCTCAGAATGTGCAAAGTGCATAATCATACATAAGCAGGATAACGAACAAGTATCAAAATGTCCAACGTGCATCATCATATATAACCATGATAACCAAAAAGTATCAAAATGTCCATGGTGCATCGCCGTGCATAACTAGGCTAACCAAAAAATATCAAAATGTGCATAGTCCGCATAGCCATATATTATAAGTAAAACAAAAAAAATCATGTCAAACATGGCCCACCGCCATACATATACGAGATATTAAAAGAACGTAGCAAAATGTCCATAGTCCATCACCATACATAACAGCGGTAGTCTAGCTCGGTCAATGATCGCGCCAGCAAAATCTGGTATTATGCACAAATAACGACAAATTACATCGAATTCGAGCCTCCCTAATCGAGTTCCTCCTAATACCACCGTCATCGTCGGCCTCATCAGCACCATCCTGATCATCGTCATCTGCCATCAATTGCTGTATACTATCCCACGACATCTTAGGCAGAGGACCTCCATGGGGGTGTTCCATGGCACTAGTGGAAAATGATGTAGGTGCGGCCATGTAAGTGGGCCTGTACTCGTGTATAATGTCCTCAATCCCCGACGCACTCTGGTTACTGCCCCCTCCATGGTACACGGGAACCAAGGCGATGGTCAAGTCTGGCCGGCAGCAGGTGGGGCTATGTAAAACGGTGGATATACATGCACCCCTGTGGGAGGTGCTGCACCATATTGTGTAAACCCATATGGCCAATAATACGACTGTGATGGCCCTATAGGATAACCAGGTGCATAAAATATACCAGGGGGTCGCTGGAATAGATGTCACATGCACAGGCGTGTCGACAACCCGGACGACTGTGGTGCAATGGAAACCCCTCAACTCTAGCACGTCGGGATCGGTTACTGTTAGTAGTGGGACTTGCGTGTTACGGATAGTAGGTGGTGGGGAATCCTCCCCAGCTAAGTGGTCTTATCAACCTGATGGATGACAAACAGAGCCCGCTCAGCCTCATGTTGCATCCTATTGAAGGAGAACAAATCCCGAACCTCTGGCTGCACCATGTGAAGCATAGTCTCAACTCGATCCGCCTATAGTTGATATTCAATATAGAAATGTATTAATCCTAAGTCAAACAGATGTACAAATATTATTATTCAAAACAACTAAACCAGAAACATACCACAACATAATTCTTAGCAGCTCTTTGAGTAAGCCAGCGCCGGGTCACTCTCCAATACCACTAAATGTACGAGCTATCAATTGACAAGTGAGGGTGACCGTCCAGCTACTAACGATTCTGAACAACTGGATTATCCTTCTCGCCCCACTATGCAATAAACTGAGCATACCGATCAGTCTAATCCACATCTGGTTTCCCCCTTAAAGAGGTGGTGGACATATTTGGCGGGCACTCAATAGGAGATGCCAAAATCGGCTGCCTGCAACCAAACTGTCTAAGGACTCTGTCAGGCTGCTGGTAGATGACAATATGGTAATAAAGAAGTGGACACACCACCGACCATCTATGCGATTGCGCAGGTGTTGGCTTATGTCCACCATAACCCTCGTATGACATCCAAACAATCTCGTGCCTACGTATAACATCCATGCGATGGCGAATCCTGGGTGGGTTGGCGGCTCTATGCTGCCACCGGTCATACTTATTAAATCTGCAAAACAAAAAAGTAAAGAAAAGTAACAACAATAGCTAACAAAATTAACATGTGTAATTTTCATAACATACCTATGCCCATATATAGTGTTTGGGTCTAACACGTGCGGGACCCCGGGAGATATCCTCTGCAATCGGGTCCCCGCCTATAGCTGAAGAAGCAAAACACTCCCATCCATCTCTGAGCGTGGAATGTCTGTCACGACTGATAACTCGCGGTATAAACGGGCAAGAACAACTGAACCCCAACTAAAAGTTCCTGCTCGCGGAAACTCGTCGAGGAATAGTAAAAATTGAGCCGGCACAAAACTAGAGGCAGTCTACACAAACAGCATCCTACCTAAGATGCGCACAATCAAGGGGCACATGTAACTAATGCGTTCGACCTCCGACCCATCATACGGACTATAATGACCAAAGAGATGCCGCAACTACCGAAGGCTCAGTTGTCCACCCGACAACTCACGATCTGTCTGTGGCTGAACACCTAGGTATTCAGATACTATCTGTCTCCAATCATACTGTCCAGCACGACTAGAGAAAACATCACCATCCGTGGGCAAACCCAACAGATGGTGAACATCCTCTAGGGTGATCGTCATCTCACCATGTGCCAAATGAAATGTCTGTGTCTCGGGGCGTCAACGCTCAACAAGCGTAGAAATAAGGGCATGGTCAATCTGAAACAATAAAAGTGGGTGGGTGGTGTTTTAAAATCAACATAATTAACTGCAAATTAATAAAAAGATGTAACGCCTGGCAACTTGCAAGGATTAACGACTGTCCCCACACACTAACACGAGATTTTTCAGCGTGCTTTGTCCTCACTCGCACACTTCCCGGGAAAACTTCCGAGGAGGTCACCTATCCCAGAATTGCTCCAAGTCAAGCACGCTTAACTGTGGAGTTCTTCCGATCCGGGCTACCGAAAAGTAGATGCATCTTGTTAGTATAGGTAGCACCAATTAATTCTTATAAGCCATTCCCAACTGTACTGTCCCATACCAGCACAGTCTCTGGAATCCCTCTCTTTCCGGTGTTATTCGATTCATTCATGTACCCCCGTCGTTGGAAGCCTGCCAGGAGCCGCTCCTTGTCCGTGCCCTTGCGCACCGGCGATCACTCCCCGCCCTCGTCAGCGCCCGGGATGTTACATGCCCACCAGCTTCCGCCTGGTTCGTCCTCGAACCACACCGTACTAGATGAGAGGCCCTGCTCTGATACCACTTGTAACGCCTGGCAACTTGCAAGGATTAACGACTGTCCTCACACACTAATAGGAGACTTTTCAGCGTGCTTTGTCCTCTCTCGCACACTTCCCGGGAAAACTTCCCAGGAGGTCACCCATCCCAGAATTGCTCCAAGTAAAGAACGCTTAACTGTGGAGTTCTTCCGATCCGGGCTACCGAAAAGTAGATGCATCTTGTTAGTATAGGTAGTACCAATTAATTCTTATAAGTCATTCCCAACTGTACTGTCCCATACCAGCACAGTCTCTGGAATCCTTCTCTTTCCGGTGTTATTCGATTCATTCATGTACCCCCATCGCTGGAAGCCTGCCAGGAGCCGCTCCTTGTCCGTGCCCTTGCGTACTGGCGATCACTCCCCGCCCTCGTCAGCACCCGGGATGTTACATGCCCACCAGCTTCCGCCTGGTTCATCCTCGAACCACACCGTACTGGATGAGAAGCCCTGCTCTGATACCACTTGTAACGCCTGGCAACTTGCAAGGATTAACGACTGTCCCCACACACTAACACGAGACTTTTCAGCGTGCTTTGTCCTCACTCGCACACTTCCCGGGAAAACTTCCCAGGAGGTCACCCATTCCAGAATTGCTCCAAGTCAAGCACGCTTAAATGTGGAGTTCTTCCGATCCGGGCTACTGAAAAGTAGATGCATCTTGTTAGTATAGGTAGTACCAATTAATTCTTATAAGTCATTCCCAACTGTACTGTCCCATACCAGCACAGTCTCTGGAATCCCTCTCTTTCCGGTGTTATTCGATTCATTCATGTACCCCCGTCGCTGGAAGCCTGCTAGGAGCCGCTCCTTGTCCGTGCCCTTGCGCACAGGCGATCACTCCCCGTCCTCGTCAGCGCCCGGGATGTTACAAAACACAACAACAAATTAATACTTACTTCGTGGTTGAACGGACGCACAACATGATAGAATCCAGCCTGCCTCAAGTATGGCTTAATATCATCGGGTATGTTCAGCGGGTCATGTATATTGCAACATGTCTGATATTTAGTCGTCGATCGCCTTGTCCATTCCACTCTTATGTGGAAATGTGTTTCTCTTGCAAAGTCAGGAGATAATGGGGCCAGGTGAAAAGACACTACATGAAGATTCTGGCGAGCCAGGAGCGGGGGGTGGGGGACTAAGGGGGAGGGGGACTTGTCACAAATTAAAATAATAATTAAAATTTCTGTAAAAAAAAAATTTAAAAATCTTACTTGTGTAAAACCAAATGCTAAAGACGAAGGGGGAGGGGGACTAGTAGACGAAAACGATAAAAAGAAAGGAAAGAAATGACGAAGCAAAGGGAAAGGGAAAGGGAAAGGGAAAGGAGGGACCAGAGAGAGAAAGGGAAAAATGGGACAGAGGGAGAGAAAGTGGAGGGGGAGGGGACCGGTTTTATAAGTGGTTGAGACCACTAAAATCGCTGAGCAGTGCAGCAAGTTTGACAGTGTGGTGACACGTGTCACACATGCGTTGAGTGGCTGCACGGTTGCCACGTAATACACTACTCGGTGCAGCGGGTTTTCCACAGTGTGACACGTGTCACGTATGCATTGATTTTCAACAGTTGCCACGTAATCAGCTACTCAGTCTAACGATTTTGGCCACCTAAGACGTCATGTAACCCAGCATTTTAGGCCATGTGGTATATTGTGGCAAGAGTTGTCTGCCACGTAATCTTGCTGCACTGAGCAGTGGCTTACGTGGCCAACGACCTGCTTCCACATGTGCTATCCTAACTCGTCACATGTTGTAGCGAGATTGCTGACGTGGTAGTTTGGTAAAAAATTTCAGAAGCGTGGCATTCTGGTAATATTTTGTGTCAATAGTGGCAATTTGGTCGCTGTCCCCAAGTTTTCCCAATCGATTCATGTTATCTACATGAGAAACTAATCTCAAGGAGCATCCAGACTCCATTAAATTTACTTGCAATATTTCATGAAAATTCGTAATTAATGCGAATTCGCCTCGAATTAGACAAACTCCTTTTAAAATGATGGTTGCACTTTTAGAAAAATGTAAATTTATAATTGTTCTTTGAAATATTGAAGAATATTAATAATTTGTGTTATATAATTACATGTATCAATCATTTGTTTTTTTTTTCTCTGCATTAGACTAGACTGGAGTCTAGTCACGACCATCATGGGAGCGGGCATGAGACTAGAGTGGCTATGGTCGCGTGAGTTTTTCCACTTCTAACTTTATCGGACAAGATCGCGATGGCTATTAGGAGTATATTTTTGCTGCAATGGGGTAGAGATCCCCTTACCAAAAATGAAAAAAAAGATATAAAAGGAAATAATTATAAAAATAGAGGTAGTGTAAATGTGTTATTTTTTCTTGAGAATTTTTTTTTTAACAAGGGCGAAATATGGTGGTAGGTTTCGTGATTGAGAGGCGATAGGTTTGGTTTGACTACTAGTTTGATGTATCATAAGAGTCTTCATATAGTCATGCTATTTTGGACTCTGTGAATTGTGGATATAGTTTTTGAAGCGAAATTGCTTTATCAAATACGTTTTAACAAATATGTTTTAAATTTCTAGTAATCCATGTAGCATTCGATGATGTTGATTTTATGATTTGTCATCCTCAAGTGTCGTCTGTATTGTAAGAGTCTTTGTATAGCCATGCTATCTTAGACTCTGTGCAATGTGTATTTAGCTCTTGAATCAAAATTAATAAATCCGTTTTAAATTTCTTATATTCCACTCAGCAATCTACAACGTTGATATATGCAGCACCACTTTACTGGTCTAGAAGATAGGATTGGTAGCTTGGAGGTTGGATACAGACAGGCTTCTAAGACCATGGATGAATTTGCTGCAGCTGAAGATGACGACGACGAGGAGACACACTTAGAGTAGTTTAGAGTTGTTTTATGTTTGTAGTGTTGTTTTACGATGCTAATGTATTTTGATATTTGATTTGTATGGTTAGTACTAATTGTTAGTATATGGATGTCCTAGAGACAATCTTTTGATTAGATTAGGGCATATGTGGACCTTTTATATTGTCGCAAATAAATATAAGCACTCTTTATCATGTTTGATATTTTGTCTCGATATCATTGTTAATATATTATATGAGTAACTGGATAAACCCCTTGGAATAGAATAGGTATCTCTTGAGTATCTGTGATGAGATCATGATTATGAGGATTCAAGGATACCAGATGTTTATTCCTAATTTTATGTTCCTAGTCTAGAGACACTGAGAATAGGGATCAATAATCTCGGGTAAAACTAGCACGAATTATCTACTTGTATTCGGATACAAGGTAAAGACCTCATGAGCTACAGATATGGAGATGTCTTAGCTAAAGTCGTGGGTGGACCTATAAGGGTATAGCTCGCATTGAACAGACCCACAAAGACACTCTATGAGGAAATCTCACAAATAGTATCATTAGAGCAGTCTCTTAGTATTTGGGTATGTCTTTCCTTAGACTAGAAGTTTTCACCTAGACTGTGTTTTAGAAGGCACGTTTTGATTGTACACCTCGTCTTCCTGAAACGTGGAGATTCATAGGTATACCTTTGGGCATGTCCTGAAAGAACACAAGCCTAGGGTGATAAGTTGAAGGAATTCGTCAAATCTCTGTGAGTGATTAGGTTATCTGTAAATCGGAGAAACCGAGATGACATTTACGGGACTCGGGAACCTATGCATAGTAAAAGAGATCATTAGATGATCTGCCTTTAGAGTCAGTAAATTGAAGACTCCCTATTTCGAATTAAAGCTTACCCTGTGTTGTCATTAAATGGGTTGTGGTCTTATTGGGCCAAAGCCCATTTATGTCATTGGCTATATTGGGCCTAATGGATAACACACTAACACCTTATTGTCTTGATAATATAGCATTAAAGGTTTTGGGCCTAATAATGGTTGTTAGCCCAAGAAAAAGTTTGGATGCCCACCTAAGAGGGAAAGGGGCGCGTGGTTTGTTGTAATGGGCTTGGATGGTCCAAGACATTATTAATTAATTTAATTAGTTAAATTAATTATCAAATGTTTAAATTTTGAATTTAAATCTTGAATTTAAATTTTGAATTTAAATTTTGAATTTGAATTTTGAATTTAAATATTTGAATGTTTGAATTTAAATATTTGAATGTTTAAATTTGAATTTGAATTGGTTATGAAATGTTATTTCATGACAAAAGGATAAGATGAGATCTTGATGGATCAAATCCCAAGCATTAAGAGGAGATCTTTGGACATCATCAAGGATGGTTGGGCGCTGATTTAGGTGGTTATTTGGCCAACAAATTCAGCTCCAACCAGATTTGGTTGGTTGAGGGAATAAGTGAGTGAGTTGATTCAATTTGAATTGCAACTACTCAATCTATTTGGACTATTTTTGGGCTGAATGGGGCGCACCATATGGCTGACCATGTGATGGTCATTAAGTCAGATTTTTGACTAGGTATAGACTTAGTCTCATGAGGATAGGATAAGAGGTTGTTGGCTAGATTTGAATTGCAATAACTCCACTTATTCCTCCACCAAAGGGGCGCTTCATGATTGGAGAGAAATCTGATCCAAACCCATTATTCTCTCATCTCCTTAAGTGCTTCCTTTTGTTAAGTTTTCTTTAAGAGTTTTTGAAAAATAACCTAGCCACATCTCATCCATTCCATGCTCCATTTTGTGAGTTTTCATGATGAAAATTCACTCATCTAAACACCTTGAAACCTAAGCCTCTTTCCTCTCCTATTTGGACGCCTAACTTGCACCTTTGTGGTGTTTGATTGGTGGCTTTTCAAGAAGGGTTCTTGCATCTTGACAAATGATGGTGTGGATCAACATTAGAAGGTTTGAATATTCAAGCCTAACATTGATCACCTTCGAGTTTTGAATTACGAACAAGGTATCATTCTGTCCTAGAGTATGTATCTTGATTGGTATGTGTGTTTCCGCTTTGAAATTTTTTTGTTTTCATCCTCACATGCCTACGGCCTTCAAGGCCCTTTTCTTTCACTAATGACTATGTACTGAGATTTTATTAATGATATTTGTCTGTGCAAAAGAGATGAGGCACGGACAATGAACGACTTTTGCCAAGCTTGTAGCTAGGGTGTATATGAATTAATTAAATAACACCTAAAAGAAAAGGATTCCAAAGCAGGATATCTTATAAGAATTAATTGATACTACTTATACTAACAAGATGCATCTACTTTTCGGTAGCCCATAACTTCCATAGTTAAGCGTGCTTAACTTGGATCAATTTTGGGATGAGAGACTTCCTTTAAAGTTTTTCCAAGAAGTGTGTGAGTGAGGACAAAGCACGCTGAAAAGTCTCGTGTTAATTTGTGGGGACAATCATTTATCTTGCAAGCGGCCGAGTATGACAATATTATAGCCATCTTAATGTTCATTTCTGTTTCTTTTTTTACTTTTTGCATTATATTATGAAATTAAACTTAAAATGGATGTTGGGGCTACTATTACAATTTAGACGCACAAATAATCAACTTAAATATGAAAATAGGTTCATATTTACATGGATTTTTGTATCAATCAAGAACCAAGTTTTCAAATTGATATATTGGAACTATCCATTAAACTTGGTATGAAATGGATGAGGACCATCCATAATTTTATGGACCTACAAAGGGCCATCCCAAGTCCAAATATAGGAGGTGTACATGGCAATATAATCATGTATGTATCATTGTTGAACCAAAATGACACTTTGGCTTGTTGAAACTAAGTCAAAACCTTGGTTTTGTAGGTACTGCTAATAGGTGTTTTGAACCCAAGTGGCCCTCCCCAAGTCTAAATGTACGAGTACATGACTATAGAAACTCATTTAGATAAAAAAATCTCGTGGAATAAATGTATGTATAATGTTGGCTATCATTCCAAAATGACACAATGTCTGGCACTATACCTATAACCACGATATTTTTATCACATGCATTAACTACATAAATATGACATGTTAAAAAAGAGAGGAATTCATTAACTAACTACTATTAATTGGGTCAACATGAAGACCTGACAAAAAAAGTGAACTAATGTTTATTGGGCTCGGACCGGAATCAAAATAACCCCCCACGTCAATATCTAATGAATCATAAAGTGAAATTACACTTTTATGTTCTCCTTCCTCATCATTGTCTATATCCTCTTTCTCATCAAATGGATAATGAAATAAGAGAAATATTACTCTCCTTTTACATAAGATAACTTCTCTCATGCTCTCTCACTTCGATTTTCGCACCCCACCTTTTTTTCTTGTAATTGTGGGACCCACCTATTTTCTGTCTACAACATAAGATAACTATCTTAAATGAAAGGAGACTAACAAAGCCCATAAAGTAATAAACCAAAATTGCTATAAATAGCTATGGGTGCAAAAGGCATACGGAGAAAAAAAATGATAGAACAAAAGAGTGTCAAGAAAAATGAGCTTTTATAAAAAAAAATGAAGCTAGTGTTATTAAAAGGTAATGTTGAGAGAATGAAATCATTCTCTTAGCCTTTTTTCTCTTCTCTAACTCTATTCATTATCCGATTTTATATTTTTGTTGTTGTCTTGAATCTTTGTTAACTGAATAATAATTATAAAATATGTAAATTTTAATTATGATTCTGATGTGAAATGACCTACGAAAGCTTGGGTCCAAACGATAATATGGTAAATGACGCCTTACTTGGCTTGAGCTCCGCCAATCAGACTATTTCACATACAGAAACCCACATAAATTTGGGGTTTTAATAATTTCAGTTAAATTCTACATTTTATATTTATTATTTCTATTATTTTACATGAACACATGAGAGAATTTTGGACTGGTTATAGTAAAAACCTCAACATTACTGATATTTACTCACAAAATATTTTTTTTTTATACTAACTTGTCCAGAAACGAATCATGCCGAGCATCTTCATCACAAGGGACGGATAGGGGATGACGTTCTCAATTGACAAAGAAAAAACTGAGTTTTGTGTTATGCTTAGAACCCGTGGAGTGACTATTATAACACCTCGCATTTCTATGTTTAAATATTAATATATTAAATGAGAATTAAAAGGAAATATAATTTCTAAGTTTAAATACCGCGGTACGATTGCACCGTAAAACGTGTCGATTGAGTTTTGAGCTCTAGGTTTGAAAATGAGTTATAAATGATTGATAGAGCTAGGAAATATAATTTCTGATGAAATTTGATAGAAATAAGTTAGTTGGGGAAGCGTGCCAACGACGTGCGCAACAACTTAAAATAAAATTTTCTCCGAACGACCGAAAACCTCCGGATTCATCTGATCAAGTATAATTAAAGGACAATGGTTAATGTCAAAAATTTGAGTTTCCAATTAGTTTAAGAAATTATGAACGTTTAGTGGAATAGGAGGGAAATTCGAAGTAATTTGAAATCGCGTAAGGTGGCGGTGGGGCCCGCCTCACTTAAGTGGAATTGGCCACATGACAAGTCATAAAAATGTGAAGCTCTCTCTCTCCTCCATCACCTTGTTGCCCACGACCTCCATGGATTGTTGGGGAAGAAATGCTTCAAGCTTTATTTCTCTTCTAACTCCATCCATTCCTCACCAAATCAAACAAAATTTGTCATGAAACTTATTGGAAATCCTCTTCCAAACCCATTGGTGGTGGTCTTGAGCCTTGAAACCCATCATATTTTGAGAAATCCCCTCCCCAAGGTCGTGGCTCACTTGCTTAGATTTGTGTTCATAGAGCTTCTAGGTGCTCCAATGGTGGAGTATGTTTAGGAGGAGCCTTGTGCCTAGCATTGGGTAAGTTTCTTCACCATTTTAACGTTTTAATCTTTGGATTGAATTTATGAACCCTACAGAGGGCTTGTTTGATTTGTGATGTTAGAGAGCTCAAATGGAAAATGTTTATTAGATGATAATGTCTTAGAATGATGTGTTAGAGCTAGAAATGCCATGATAATTATTGGTGAAAAATATGATTTTGTAACTTAGAAAATTTCGAGGTGTCATGACTTTGAGTTTTGAAAATGTGTTGAGTTTGTATTGGTGAGTTGTGGTATGATTATATGATGATAATAGGACTGTATGAGGTGCGGAGTAATTAGAAATGATGGAAATTGATTGTATAAGCCTTCCAAGGCCGAACCTACAAGGTGTAGGGGTGATTTTGGCATTTTTCGTATTTTGATGGAATTATCATGTACTGATGATTCGTACATGGTTGTTGTAGGTTGCAGTATGTTGAGTTGAACCCCGAACCGTGAGTCGGCGTATTGCCCTTGGTCATGAACTAAGTGGGATTGAGGTAAGTGATTGGAACAATGCTTGTATAATTGTTAACTTGCATGTGTTCGTATGATTTTTGAGTAATTGGGAATGTCCTCTGTGTAGGCATTCTGTTGAGTAACGAGCTCATAGAGTATTTTCTGTGGAGCCAAGTGAAGAGGCTTATTGAGGTAACCTCTTGGTACTGGGGCTTGTTCCCCTTCTGTGCTCCATCATGCCCGTTGAGGGTGATGGTAGGAAATGTATATGAGTAGTGTAGAATAACATGATCATGCATGTAGTATGTATGTTGGTACATAGGTACCGAGTCTCTGGCCAGTAGATAGTTTGCCTTCGGGCATTTCGGACTTCCACTAGATAAGTCTCCGGGAGGGAGTTCCAGTTGACCCAGAGTCGTGGTGTGTAATCCGGATAGGAGCACACTAGGAAGTCTCAGGTGTTTGTGGATGGGAGGGGTACCTTGGTTGCTGTTCTAGGAACACACCTTGGATGAGACCCGTAGGCTTATATGCCGAGCCATTAGGCAGGACGTTACGTGGTATTGGTAGCTACCATTCCAGCTTCGTCGTATTTTGTATTCCTATATTTCCCAGTTTCTCTAAATCCTTTGCTATATCTCGTTTTACAAGATGTTGTTTTATATCATTTATATGCATCGAAGTGAGCCATTGGGCGGATTTTTCTCCAGCCCCTCTGGGTTACTAAGACATATTCGTATATCTCACCCCGTCTTGGGGACTTTATTTAAGGTGGTAGCAGTGGTGCCGGAGCGGCGGGCAAGAAGCCCGTAGGATGACTAGTGGGAGCATTTTTATGTTTTTCATTTTGATGGCCATTGGGCCTAGGCTAGACTTAGGGCATAAAAATTTCATATGTTGCTAGGATGAGATTTATGTCATATTTGTTCATGTCATTTTGCCTAAGTCTAGTTGTACAGGTCATTTAAAGTTCATGTTTTAAGTTGTAATTTAAAGTCATGAAATTGTAAGTTGTAATATGTAATTGAGATGTTGTAAATATCGTATTTGGACATTGTGTAAAGAGAAGCATGTGTAATATGATAGAAGGGCTTTAGGCCTATTTTAGGATTATGATTATGTGAATGCTTAGAGAATGCATGTAAATGGACTTTGATGATTGAAACGTATTAAGTATTAATCAAGTGAGCAGTATGATATAAATTATGTAATAACTATAAACTGAGTTAGGTTGTAAGTGCCCCAAGGCATTGTTGGTCCTTGTGTGTGCCACTCATTGGATATTAGGTACATTTGAGGTCTTAGAATACACTTGCAATTTGGGGATTTTTGTAAAAACAAAGGAAACTCTAGCGAATTTTCTGTAGAATTGACATAATTTAGGCAAAATTAGGGAGAGCATATCTCCCTCCATAGAGGTCCGATTGTGATGTGCCATATGCCATTTCGAAGCTTGAGATGTCCTCTAGCTTGTGGTAAAATTTGGTAGAATTCTGGGTTGAATTTCGACCTATAGAAATCAGTGAACGTAGACTGCTCATTTGCTTACTACACATGTGGCAGTTCTGGACCAGTTTTGGGAAAATTATTCCCGCTTCGTTTGTGGGTAAAATTAGGTGTATGATATATCAAATTTAATTTTGAGATGTCTAGTTTGTTGTATAAAAATATGAGAGAAATTGGTTGAGTGGTTTTGCTGCAGTAATTCATGGAGTGAGGGATGTTTGGAGCCGTTTTGGGGTTGGCTGGCAGCTTTGCTTGTCCAACTTCAAACGGCGATATTCGAAGAAAACGAACTCGAAATAACTCATGTGATACCTTCCTAGAAAGGTATTCAAGTAAGAAAAAAAGATAGCTAAAGATGAAAGACTAGTTTTGTGCGGTGTGTCCGCAGAAAAATAATAACCGAACCATGTTCGGATGGGTGGAAAACGTAAAATTGAGAAATTAGCTAAGTTGGTTTATGCGAACCCTTAGTGATTTTTATTAAGTAAAATAAGATAAAAGTTGTTTAAACAGGTATTCTGCAAGAGTTTACAGTTATGGTCACAACTTTTATTTATTACGCATTTTACGGTCTTAAATGCTCGCGTAATAAACGGAAAAAGTTTACTCACGTTTTTATAAATGAATTGCTGTGATTGTAACTGCGCTTAATATCATAATTAATGTTAACAACACCGGTGTACAACAAGCTGTTACATTTTATGGTATCAGAACGGTTTTGTTAGGGAACTCTGATAATGTATAGTTGTGTTATGTGCTGCATAGTTGTATGTAGACTCTTATCGATTATCACATATGTGATTCCTTAGTGTGGGTCTGATCAACCCATTCCTTTGCGTTACATGTGTGGTCATCATAAGAAGCCTGCGTGGCAACCCTGAAGCACCGAATGTATGTCCTTGGCCTGATGTCATGGCTGCAGTGTTGACTGCTTCATGGACAAGAGATGACAGTGAGTAAAATGTGAAGATTAAAGGACTTAAGGAAAACAGACTTAAGTATTTTGTCTGAATTTTGATGGAATTTATAAAATTGTATTATAAGTAAAAGTTGTAAACAAATTTATGATATGTACGGTATTAGCATAGGCAAACTTTGTAGTACTCTGAATAATAAACATATAATTGAGATGAGTTTATAGTATGAAGATGGTATTGGTGAAAATTCCAGGTATATGTGTAGTATAGTAAAGCAATTATGTACAGGTGGACTTGGCAAATAGACTTCATTAAGGTGAGAGAATTAGAACTTGATTGATTATTGAAAAATGAGAACATATATGCTTAGGAATGAGTTTGAATATGTTATGTTTGATTAGAAGTTGTAAGACTGAGATAGATGGCTAATCGGAAATATAAACTATTATGAGGGTTGTTAGTTTCATATCACAAAGAGAAAGATATAGTTGTGATTACCTAAGAAGAGGTGAAGACACTTGACAAAGTAAAATAAAGTATATAAGTATGGAATTTAATGTGAGTCGGGATTATAGGATACGACAAAGCGCCAATGAAACTAGAAAGTATGTGCTTGGGTGAAAGCTAAGGAAGCAGCGCAATGGTAAAATTAGTAACATTAATGGAAAAGACTGGTATATTAGAGTATTGATATGCCTTTAGCATATAGATATTTCAGAGCAAAAAGAATAAGGATTTGACAGTAATTCAGTAATAAAGGTTATTATTTTTAATGAATTATTAACAATCCATGTTCAGACACACTTTCACTGATTTTTATATATTTTTATAGGTTAAGAGGTGAAGAAATTCAAAATTTGAAAAATAAAGAAGGGAAGACCGCGCGCGAGAGACCGAACAAGGCGCCAGAGGACTGCGCCACTGTTGAATTCAAAATTTGAATTCAAATCTGTTTTAATTTAATATTTTCGTTATACGTTACGTAATAAGTTTAATTTAATTCTTCTGTTATACGTTACGTAATAAGTTGTAATTAATTCTTCCGTTATTTTTTTAAATCAGAGGGGCAGTTTTGGCAAATGGAAAAGGTGGCTGGCTATTTTAAGGGGCCCTCTCCACACAATTCAGGATGAATTCCTCACAATTCGGTCTTCAGAAGAAACCAGTCACACTTTTGAGAGAAAGTTCTGAGTCTTTGTTCTTCGAGTTCTTCGGGATCTTCGAGTTCTTCGAAGGTCTTTGAGTTCTTCGAAGTTCTTTTCTTTTTCTTTTCTTTTTGTTTTATGTTTTATTTTTGTAGATCAGTCATGACTATGGTTGTCTAGATCTACTTTTATTGTGGTAAGGGTCACAACCCTTGATGTGAACCCCTTGTAATTTGGATCAGGTTTATGTTTATTTATCTAATTGCATTTATTTTCCTTTGCTCTTCATCTATAATTCTTTTAGATCTGATCATTCTAATGGGATTGCGAGGGTTAGGGTTCGCAATAGGGATATTGGGATCCTAATTCCTGACAAGAAGGAAAGTAACTGTTCATGTATGCACTAGGGATAGGCTACATGAACCGCAAACGTGAAAGATTCACCGAGTTATACGTTTAACCTAAAAAGGAATTACTAAGGGATTAGGGTTCTAATAGGGTTAATAAGGTTAAGATCACTAAGGGATCAGGGCTTAACCAATCAAATAAAAGATGGTGAATCGTTTGATCAATGGGTAAATTGAATGTAAACGTTGATTCAGATTACAAGGTGGGGATCGGAAAGGTGTTTGTCCTCTTACTGCAATATTTTCTCAATTATTTTTTACATCTCTTATAATTCAATCTCTCTTCATCTCTTTCTTCAGAAAACCCAAAAATACGTAATTTACATTTTAGTTACTTTTTGTTTTAAATCAACAACAATTGCTACCTCTTTTGATCCGTTCAACTTAAGGGGACTGCTTATTGTAGTACTTGGTCTACAATCCCTGTAACACCCACTCTTGTATGCATCCAAGAGGGTTGTTTGCTAGAATCGTATTAGAGTTACAGCGGTATGGAACCATTCTTTTGAAAACTTTATCAAATATTAATTAATTTGAAACAATAAAAGATCCAGAATTGATTCTTATAAAACCTATTAACAGAATGAAATCATTATCAATCATAGGAAATTTTAATTATAAAACACTTTGCTGAATTTTCTATACTTTTCAGAAAACCTTGCTGCCTTATAAAATCCGTATAAAATCGAATTCAGATGCGATAAAAAATATTCCAAGCTTCTGAAAAACTAGACATCCGGGGCGTCGCATACATATAAATTATACACGATTCGGAGGTGAATAGCCCCACGGAACAGAACGCTCAAGTTGCTTGAGCATTCTGTCCGTTTTCAGGAAAACCAGTTGTAAAGCAAAGCTTATTAAAATTCGCACAGGTTTCGGATAAAAATAAAACCTGCACAGTTTGAAAGTAAATTCTCGGGGCTTCGCGTGCATATAAAATAATAGAAAATCGGAGTTCGTTTGCCCTTTGAAACATGACCCGTAAGGTACCTGTAAAACTGTTAAAATTCGATACTTAAAGAAACGTTCAAAAACCCTTTTCACAAAACATTTCCAAAACAGTCACTGCTCATAAAAGAATCAAAACAAAATAGAAGGTGATAAAGTCTACAGTCATCCAGCATTACCAAAATATTAAGCATTACAATCATCCAATCAATTAAACAGTATCAGTGAAAATCCATGCATCAGCAAGCAACAGCAAACATCACTCCTTCAATTGCTTTTTCGTCCTCCTGCCATTTAGGAAAATAGCAGCCCCAAAGGGGTGAGAATAATCCCAGTAGTGTGGCAACAAAACCAATAATATAACAGTATTATCTAGGCACAAAATCATAACAGTCACTTCAACATATCCTTGTTCCTTTTCCTTTTTCCTTTTCATCATATTCATATATATATATATATATAGCGCATATAACGCCTTTCCTTTTCAACATATTCATATACTGCGTATATAACGCCTTTCCTTTGCGCTTTTAGCACCGTCGTGCGCGCACTTCACAGTGGAATCAAATATACCCTTGGCACCTGAGCTCCATGTGGATTCCAACTGTGGGCCTATGCGGACTGATGCCAAGTGTCCCATACCCCGGTACCTTGGGGATGCCTATATGATGCTTGCTCAAACACATGGTCCTGTACATAACTATTCTAAAACAAGGCCTATATGATCATGATATATGCATGTCATGCTATGCTTTCACACACAAAGCGTAAAAATGCGGTATGATGTAAGGTGCATGCTTATATACCTTTCATATGCGTTATGCTGCCACATAACGTCTTTACCTCATAATCATATAGCCATCACGGCACATTTTTGGCAGTTTCCTTTCATCATAATGGAACATAATATTTTTACGGCATATGGAGCATCATGTCACAATTTTATACCAGTAGTCAATAGTCACATTAGGCATCATCGCCTGACACTTACCTCAAGTCTTTAACATTCTTTTCAACCAAGCATTCCAAGTATCATCAAACAGTCCGATTTTAAAGGACCTTGGGCACCTAAACAAACATATGCACCAAATCAGATTTTTATTACATATATTTCCTATGCCTTACTATGCTTTTCCCTCTTCCTAGATTCTTGACTTAATATCGGTTTCTCATCCAATAATTAGGTGCCATTCCTCTATTATTTTCATGTTGTTATTTACAAGGTCACGGGTGAGTGCTAGAGACATAAGACATGCTATTCACATAAGTTATAAATCTGCACAAGGTGTGACCAAAGCTGCATGCAGAACCGAAAAATGAAGATAAAATACAATCTCCATTCAAGTAAAGGAACCGAACACAGTGTAAACAAAAGGGGTTTGTACTTCCAAGATTTATTCTCATTCTACACTTCTAATTGATTTATTATGCTTTAATATCAATAGTTTTCTACCTTATATTTTATTCCATAACACATATCATGTGACTCATTCCCACTGTCATATGCGCATACAGTATCTAAAAGTTCCACATCATTTTTATTTCATTTTATTTCTCTTAACAACACAGTGACTAAGTTACTTAGGTGTGCTTCAATTAGTTTTGTACACACATCTCAATACGGTTAGCAGTCTAGAAATGTCTCTGACTCACAAGGCAGTCCAACATTGCTAAGGAAGGCTATGTTCCAATCTCCTACATCGAATTTCACTGCTGTATTTGAGAGAATAAAGCAAGATTTCAAGATGGTGCGGAGACAAGGAAAGCTTGAATAAACATTATCCTAGCATATAAGTGGTGACCGACTCAGAGAGGGAAAAGAACACACAAATAAAAGTGTCTAGGCAGCGTCCAATCAAAGACAAGAGAGACAACTATAAGAACCTGCATAAATCTCTTTTTTAGATGCAAGAAGTGACCGAACCAAATAGAAGAAAAAGAGAAACTAACACTTACTCACCTCCAAGACTGAATCATGCAGCTGGCAGCTCAGCTACCACTGCCACCTCCTACTACAATATACAAAACTCAGATTCAAGGCTCCTAGATGTGCCAACGGCTAGAGTTGAGATGGAGAGGGACAAGGGTCAGCTTGTGCTCAGCTGTGATGACCGCACCACACAGGACCGGATGGTTACAAGCAAAGGGGGAAGATCTCTAATGAGACAGAATCAATGACGTGCAAAAGAAGAGGAGTTAAGATCAAAACTGACTTATTAAGCAGAAACATGGAAAGGAAAAACAACACCTCACCTCCTTCAAGGGTCCACAAAGTCAGGTTCGGCTGCATTCCATGAGGAGATGTCCCAAAGAAGACTGGATCACAAGCATGAAGTGAAGAGAACTCAATCATAACAAGTCTAGGGAGGGAAGGAGCAAGAGGGCAGCAGCGAAATACTCACCTTCTCCTACTAGACGGTGGCTGTATATATAAGGAAATGGAAGCTGGAACGTTGAGCAAAGAGCACAATCTATTCCTCCTTGTGGTTCAGCCGAGAGTGCCATTGGAAGAGGATGGAAGACGTTGCTATGACTCCTCACTGCAGCTCCGTGACTTGGGCAGAATTAGCAAGGAGAGGGACTTGCAACCATAGCTGCTGGTGTTCAGCCTAACTCATGAGTGAAGAGGAGGTGGAGGAAAGAACTTCCAACCTTGGGTTCCTACTCTAAATGATGTAAGGTTGGTGGATGGTGTACGGCTACACAAGGAAGGGATGGAGGATGGACTCATGATGCTTCCCTTGGGCTGTTGTCCTTCAAGCGAACCATGCAGGGAAGGGAAATGGAACTTGGATGGTTGATGTCTTGCAAGGTAAGTCACGGATTGAGGGCTTAGGGAGGAGAAAGGGATATGCAACTTTTCTGGTTGATGCTTGTGGGATTTCATGACTTGAGAGGGTATAAATAGGGGCTGAGTTTGATCAAGAAGTGGAATAATAAGTCTTGCATGGTGATACAATGATTCCAACGCATGTGCAGAGATTGGGGTGATATAATGAGCTGAGTCAAAGTGGCAGCAAGCTTGGACCAAGTTTCCCTAAGGCCATGCGCACAAGAGAAGGATAAGGATGGCTTAAGATGAATACTTGTCAAGTCTTGGCCAATGGGGATCATCTATGCAGGTTTCATTATGCAGCCACGCAAGATAGGTTGCTGCTCCAAGTGACCAAGAAGAGATGGTGTGAGGGAAGTTTGCTTTAAGGGTAGAAGGGTGCGCCTATGATGAATAAGGAAGGGATCCCAAACTGATTTGAAGGTGCAGTGTGAAGAGACAAGAGAGCATGATAGCTATTGTCCTAGGTAGGTGTTAGAGTGGTGAGGCTTCCAAGGAGCAATGAGACAACCTGCACAATGGTTGTCCTCACTCCATCGGTTGAGTGAAGAGCAAAAAGGAGGGCTGTCATGCAGTCCTCAAAGGCCACAAAAGTCAGCATTCAACTCTCCCTAAGCGCACATGTGACAAGCTAAAGGGGTAAGGGCTGCCATGTGATGAAAGCTACTACTCCTCAACAGCAAAAGTCAGAAATCTGCACCTCTTCTGCACATAGGAGACCGTGAAAGGGATGCCAAGACAAGGCATGACAAGGCTGATGACTATGGCTACTAATACAAGTAATGGCAGGTTTCTTCCTTGAACTAAGCGCACCAAGGGAGGTAGAAAGGGACAGTAGATGGCAGTCAAGTAGTGTCATGAGGAGCTAGAAGCATTCAAGCACAGGAGAGGGGGAATATGGTGGCGTACACTGCAGCTAAAAGGAAGGCTGTGCACAGGCTGAAATGTGCAGCCTAGGAGGGTTAATGTTGCAGCAAAAGCAAGTCAGATTTGATACTATTGCTTTCCATTATGCGCACAAGGAAAGAGGTGAGAAGGTGGTGTGATTTGAGGTTGCCTTAAGGCACAAACCATCGGCTTGAACACTGCCCAAGGCTGCGCAAGAAACAAAGACATAAAGGGGTGGCTTATTTGCTTGCCAACCGAAACTCCCTGCCAAAAGGTGCAGATTTGTGGGGTTCCTAAAATAAGCCTATGGTAAGCAAGGGTTGGATAAGGCCCTCCAATGCTCTAGGCCGTGGGTCATTCTCAAGGTGTGGCCATAACTTCCTAAAATCCAAAGGTCCAAAGTACTCATGCACCAACCCACTAAGTTAATAGGTTCCCCAAGTCTTTTAAACACTATCTTATGTCCTATATGATACAATCAAACATGTCTATACTCTTCAATTAAATTTCTATATGCCTAAAATAAATATTTCCTTTAGTCGTAATTCTATTTATTCTCTAAGTTAGACCCATCCAATCCTATGGAAAACTATGCATTTCAAAGACAAGACAACCACTTCATACACTTTCGAATTTCTAGCATGCTTTACCCCTAAATGCAAGTTATGTAATTCCCTAATCATGCGGGATGTTACAATCCCTGTGGAGACGATACTCTAATTCATCACTTTTATTACTTGGAACGATCGGTATGCTTGCCGAGTTCGCAACAAGTTTTTGGCGCCGTTGCCGGAGATTGTAAATTCCAATATTATAAATAACCATTGATATTTGAGCTTGGATATTTAATTTTTTATTTTTTATTTTTTTTATTTTCGTTCTCTATGATGTTCTATTAACATCATGGTTGAACAACTTGAAATTCCATTAGAATTGGAGGAAGGGTTGCTCAACATTGAAAGTGCAAAACTTGTTGGGGGTGAATATGCAGAGGATCCTTACGATCTAATAGATAAATATTTGAATTTCTGCAGTAGCGTAAGGTTAGATGGAGCCACTGAAGACTCCATTAAGGTCCACTTGTTTCCCTTCTTTCTAAAAGGTAGAGCTCAGACGTGGTTGAAGTCTCAACCTCGACAAAGCATCACCACATGGGAGGACATAGAATTCAAATTTCTAAGCAAATATTTTCCACCGTCCAAAGCCAAAAAGATTAAAAAAGAGATAGCCTCCTTCGCACAAAAGGAAGGAGAACATTTGTGTCATGCTTGGTGTAGACTTCATGAATTATGCAGAAGATGTCCAGTTGAAGATTCGAATTTGTTCGCATTTTATACAATGGTATATGCCCACTCTCGAGAATAAAATTAGATCTAGCAGCTGGAATACCACTTCACACTATGGAACCTGAAGAAGTTCTTGAGCTGATCGAGACAGTGGTTTACGAAGAATACCAAGCACTCGAGGATCAGCCAATAGTTGAGCAAGAAGCTGAGGAGAAGTCATCCATCTCTTCTTAAGCAAGTCATTGAAGACGTTGAGGGAAATTCATACTTGAAAGATCAGGATGTGGCAATAGCTACTCAAGAATTCGAAACTGAGGAGGAATCTACTATGGTAGAAGAATCCAAAGTGGAAGAATATTTTGAAGTAAGAGAAGAGCAAAAAGATGGAACATATAAGGAAGAGACCCTCTCTCCAATGGCGATTACCCTCCCAAATTCTCATGATGAAACACTTGAATTGGAGGAGTATAAAAATGAAGAAGATGCAGACTATGAGGAGCTAGAGATGAGATCTTCCAATAAGGAAGAATGCGAGGAGGCTAATATTGTGAATTCAATTGAGGCATGCAGTGAAAGGAGCACTAACACCTCTAGCCCCATGGTAGACACACAAGTTGAGCAAGCCTATTGTGATGTTGAGACTAATGCGAATCAAGTGCCAATGACCTTATTAGAGAAAATGGGAATAAGGCATATAAGATCAGCAAAGATGACAATACAGTTGCCCGATCGATTTGTTCAAATGTGGGTTAATATTGCTGAAAATGTACCGGTGAAGGCGAGCAAATTTGGGTACAGAGAAAGTTTTGCAATCATTGATATGGAGGTGGACCCTGCCTTTGCTCACCTTCTCAAAGAACCATTCTTGGCCACCACAGATTCAGTGGTATATGAGCTAAAAGATGAGGCAATTCACAAGGTGGATGGAGACCAGGTAAGTATTCTGGATTTTAAATTTAATTCTTCATCACTTATAATTTTTCCCTCCGATGTGCAAGAACAATTTGTTGAACACAAGGGAGATGGAAGAACAAAGCTCAAGAGTCCTCATCTATTAAGAACCAAAGGCAAGCCCAAGGTTAAGATAAAGAAATCAAAAAAGATGACTATGACCAAGGGGAAAAAGTCAGCTTTGGTTCTTTGCTACAAGCCACCTTGATCATCTGTCAACGTCCGGCTCGTGACGTTAAACAAGCGCTCATTGGGAGGCAACCCAATGTGAATTTATTTTCAAAAAAAAAACTCAGAATAGTGCGGATATGGCTGGAATCAAATCTGGGAATTGTGGGCTCATGTTTTTCATCCATCTTGAGATTTGATTATTGCTAGGGACAACAATTTTCTAAATCTGGGAGTTGGACGCACCATATTAGGTACAGAGGAGCCAAATTGAAAAGACCTCTAACAGAAAAATTTTCTGAATCAAGGGAGATTTCTAAACCTTTCTGTCTTAATTTCTTCTGTTATTTCTGTTTTGATATCCTCTGAGCAACATACCTGGATTTGTGTTATCTGTGTTAGCTACTCATGCAATAAGATGATTAAATCTTAGAGAGCATATAGGATACTGTGTGAGAAGTCATAATGATAAATGTATGAGTAATGCATTGAAGAATAAGACTTATTATTGCTCGTTTGATTGAATTCTTTGTTGAGGGTTACAGTTGATATGTGATGATAAAGGGAATTTAGATTCTAGTTTGATTGCACAGCCGTGAGGTTTGAGCCTATACAGTAAATTTTCTTTGTAGAGAAACCTCACTGTGATAATACTCTAGAACTTGATCTGTTTCTCTGTAATGCATGCATGATCTGAAATGATAAAGGCAATTCTTTCTTGTTAACTACTTGGCCAAATAACTGTCCTAAAAAAAAAATTCCATTTGCTAGCCCCTTTGAGCTTTAGCCTATTGTTTTTTTTATTAAATTCAACCATAAGACACGACTTCTTTTCCTATTGACATACCTTTAATGAGGTTGAAGCACTGATTATAGAAAATTCAAGGAAAAAGTTCACAGAAGTTAAAGTGATGGCAAAATCTGAGACCAAAGGGAAAAAGAACAAAATGAAAATTTGCATAGCAACGGAAAAAGCATGAAAAGGTCAAGAAGAAAGAAGAAAAAGAAAAATATGAGTAGAAAGGGAAAGACTAAGTGAAATTGTGTCTGAGCATGAACAACTAGTAGTGTTTCAATCTCATATATAGTAAAAATTAGCCACTTTCCCAAATATTCCTACCATTGCCTAAGCCAAGTTACAACCTTGCAAAGACCTTTGGATCTAATTGTGCATGTGTTACATATTCCCCATTCTTAGGAACTTGAGAATAGGATCAAGCCTATGGTAGTCTTATTGCACCGATGGATTGAGAGTTTAAACCCAATATACAGGAGTGAAAAGTCCAGTGATTATCTTGGTAAGGAGTGATCAAGCTAGATTCTAATCCCTCGTGCAGAAATTGATTATTGAAATTCTCAACTTTGAATTCATTCATGCATAGAATTATGACTTTGAATCTCTTCAATGTAGGAATACATTCTTCTCACAGGGCTTATCATTGCTGCCTAATGTTTGATCTTATTTATTGTTGGGGACAACAATATCTAAATCTGGGAATTGTTTGATATGCCTTTAGCATATAGATATTTCAGAGCAAAAAGAATAAGGATTTGACAGTAATTTAGTAATAAAGGTTATTATTTTTAATGAATTATTAACAATCCATGTTCAGACACACTTTCACTGATTTTTCTATATTTTTATAGGTTAAGAGGTGAAAAAATTCAAAATTTGAAAAATAAAGAAGGGAAGACCGCGCGAGAGACCGAACAAGGCGCCAGATGATCGCGCCACTGTTGAATTCAAAATTTGAATTCAAATCTATTTTGATTTAATATTTTAGTTATACGTTACGTAATAAGTTTAATTTAATTCTTCTGTTATACGTTACGTAATATGTTGTAATTAATTCTTCCGTTATTTTTTAAATCAGAGGGGCAGTTTTGGCAAATGGAAAAGGTGGCTGGCTATTTTAAGGGGCCATCTCCACACTTGTGAGGAATTCATCCTGAATTGTGTGGAGAGGGCCCCTTAAAATAGCCAGCCACCTTTTCCATTTGCCAAAACTGCCCCTCTGATTTAAAAAAATAACGGAAGAATTAATTACAACTTATTACGTAATGTATAATAGAAGAATTAAATTAAACTTATTACGTAACGTGTAACGAAAATATTAAATTAAAATAGATTTGAATTCAAATTTTGAATTCAACAGTGGCGCGATCCTCTGGCGCCTTGTTCGGTCTCTCGCGCGGTCTTCCCTTCTTTATTTTTCAAATTTTGAATTTCTTCACCTCTTGACCTATAAAAATATAGAAAAATCAGTGAAAGTGTGTCTGAACATGGATTGTTAATAATTCATTAAAAATAATAACCTTTATTACTGAATTACTGTCAAATCTTTATTTTCTTTGCTCTGAAATATCTATATGCTAAAGGCATATCAAGTATGGTCGAAACAGTAGTGGCAGTGAAAGGAATGGAATACTAAAGAAAGTGTGAGTTGGAAATATTCTAGGGATAATCAGTAAGGATGCATGAGAACGGTTAGAGCCTATTATGAAAACGGTTAGAGGCTTTTGAGAACGACCTTGGGGTCAGAAAGATAGATAGAGTTGAGAATGAGGTGAAGTGATACAGACGAATTTGTAATATGGTTATATTATTACCTACAAATTAGCGAAAGTGCAACCGTGAACCATGTAAAATTTAAAGTATTGTGAATTAAAAGGTCACAGAACCATAATAGACAAGTATTTGTGAAGGATCGAGGAATAATGAGTATCACAAACATGAGATTATGCCGGTGATAAAAGTAAAATGGTAAAGATACACACCTGAGAAGGCTACTAAGGAACAGGAGGATGAGATTCTCCGGCTGTATCCTGAGTCAGCAGACAAGTATGAGTTAATCTTACGGACAAAATTCTAAAAGGTGGTGTGAATATAACACCTCGCATTTCTAAGTTTAAATATTAATATATTAAATGAGAATTAAAAGGAAGGATTAGTGAGAATCCTGAAAATTAGGCTAAAATACAAAGAAAGGGCAAAACGGTAAATTAGCCATGCACACAACCCTAGGAAGGAAATTGAGTAGAATGTCTCAGACGATAAAAATAACCCTAGAAATAGATTCAGAACAAAAAATTGAGTGGTTAGCCAAGTTTCAAAAAAATCGAGTAAAAATATCGCGGTACGATTGCACCGTAAAATGTGCCGATTGAGTTTTGAGCTCTAGGTTTAAAAATGAGTTATAAATGACTGATAGAGTTAGGAAATATAATTTCTGATGAAATTTGATGGAAATAAGTTAGTTGGGGAAGCGTGCCAACGGTGCGCGCAACAGCTTAAAACAACATTTTCTCCGAACGACCGGAAACCTCCGGATTCATCTGATCAAGTATAATTAAAGGACAATGGTTAATGTTAAAAATTTGAGTTTCCAATTAGTTTAAGAAATTATGAACGTTTAGAGGAATAGGATGGAAATTCAAAGTAATTTGAAATCGCGTGAGGTGGTGGTGGGGGCCCACCTCACTTAAGTGGAATTTGCCACGTGGCAAGTCATAAAAATATGAAGCTCTCTCTCTCCTCCCTCACCTTGTTGCCCGCGGCCTCCATGGATGGTTGGGGAAGAAATGCTTCAAGCTTTCTTTCTCTTCTAACTCCATCCATTCCTCACCAAATCAAACAAAATTTGTAATGAAACTTATTGGAAATCCTCTTCCAAACCCATTGGTGGTGGTCTTGAGCCTTGAAACCCATCATATTTTGAGAAATCCCCTCCTAAGGGTGGCAATATGGGTTGAACCTGACGGGTCAACCCGCCAACCTGCCAAAACGGGGGCAGGGCGGGTTACATACCTCAACCCATTGACCCACCTCAACCCGCCCCGTCAAGTAGCAGGTTAACACGGGTTATGGGCGGGTCGGGTCGGGTCAACCCGCGGGTTTTTATTATTTATTTTATTTAAAAATATTAAAAATATATAACGTACGTCATTATTCACACTTCACAGATATCGTTTTTTTTTCGTTTCTGATCTGAAACCCTAAGAGCTCCTCCAAGGCGCCTCCTAACCTCCTTTTTCGGACCTCACAATATCGTCTCTGCATCTCACTCTCACTCTTGCAGCACTCACTCCAAGGCTACAACGTTAGCACTCACACACTTTATCTGGTTTTCTGGCAATCTCATTCTCTTTCTCACTCACTTTATTCGAATTTTTTTTCTAATCTTTCTCCTTGACTGTGACAGTGGCTCATCGGTGAAAGGGAAAAAATCATTTGAGAGCTGTGCTCGGCAGTGATCTGTTTTTAACACTTGGAATATTAACTCAGGTATATTCTGTTAGCATATGAGTGTCCTAGAGACAATCTTTTGATTAAATAAAGGACACTAGATATAGAACTTTGTTTGTTGCAAATAAATGAAAGCACTATTTATTCAGTTTCATATTGTGTCTCGATATTACTGTTAATATTATATGAACGAACTGGATAAACCCCTTGGAATAGACATGCAATATCCTTGAATCCTCATGATCGTGATCTCATCACAGATACTCAAGAGATACCTGTTCTATTCCTGTTTGTACCTTTAAAGCTAGTCCATCATGACTACAAGGTGTTAGTGTGTGACCCATTAGGTCCAACTTAGCTACTGACATAACTGGGCTTGGGCCCAACAAGCCCATAACCCAATTAAAGACAACACAGAGCACTAGCAATGCTTTGTTGCCCCAGAACTAGTCAGATTAATGACTTGATCAACCTATTGCACATATTTGGTTACCGTATGTATTTCCCTTCGTCTCGGTTATCTTCCCATTAACCTAGGGTAAGGAAATGTATCAACCCCTGCGGTTTAGGGTAAGCTTTATTCGAAATAGGGAATCTTCAATTTACTGACTCTAAAGGCAGATCATCTCATGATCTCTTTTACTATGCATAGATACCCGAGTCCCTGTAAATGTCATCCCGATTTCTCCGGTTTACAGATAACCTAATCTCTCACAGAGATTTGACGAATTCCTTTAGCTTATTACCCTAGCCCTGTGCCCTTTAAGGACACGCCCAACAGTATACCTATGAGTCTCCATGTTTCAGGCAGACGAGGTATACAATCAAAACATGCCTTCAAGAACACAGTCTAGGTAATAACTTCTGGTCTAAGGAAAGACATACCCAAACATAAAGAGATTACTCTAATGACACTATCTGTGAGATTTCCTCATAGAGTCTCTTTTTGGGTCTGTTCAGTGCGAGCTATACTCTTATAGATCCACCCACGACTTTAGCTAAGATATCTCCATATCTGCAGCTCATGAGGTCTTTACCTTGTATCCATATACAAGTAGATAAGTCGTACTAGTCTTTACTCGAGATCACTGATCCCCATACTCAGTGTCTCTAGACTAGGAACATATAATTAGGAATAGACATGCTATATCCTTGAATCCTCATGATCGTGATCTCATCACAGATACTCAAGAGATACTTGTTCTATTCCAAGGGGTTTATCCAGTTCATTCATATAATATTAACAGTAATATCGAGACACAATATGAAACTGAATAAATAGTGCTTACATTTATTTGCGACAAACAAAGTTCTACATCTAGTGTCCTTTATTTAATCAAAAGATTGTCTCTAGGACACCCATATGCTAACAAGCTCCCACTTGGCCTAGAGCCAATCAGACCTAAGTCGTATGCCCAAAGCCTCATAATGACTATCATGTTTTCTCTGAGAAACAGCCTTTGTCAGAGAATCGGCCAGGTTATCGTCTGTGGGAACATAATCCATTTTTACATCATTCCTATCAATGATTTCTCTAATCAAATGATATCTGCGGAGCACGTGTTTAGATCTTTGATGAGACCTAGGTTCCTTTGACTGCGCAATGGCTCCAGTGTTGTCGCAAAGCAACTGTATGGGCTCATCCACGCTTGGAACCACCCTTAGTTCATTTACGAACTTCTTGATCCACACTGCCTCCTTAGCTGCTTCTGAAGCAGCTATGTATTCAGCCTCTGTCGTTGAGTCTGCTATTGTCTCCTGCTTGGAACTTTTCCAAGACACTGCCCCACCATTTAAGGTGAATACGAATCCTGACTGTGACTTGCAGTCATCTTTGTCACTCTGAAAGCTGGCATCAGTGAACCCTTTCACTGTTAACTCATTAACCCCACCATAGACCAGAAACGCATCCTTAGTTCTTCTAAAGTATTTAAGGATGGTTTTGACTGCCGTCCAGTGACCCTCTCCAGGGTCTGACTGGTATCTGCTCGTAATGCTTAAAGCATATGAGACATATGGTCTCGTACATATCATGGCATACATGATGGATCCAATAGCCGAATCGTATGGAATTCCACTCATGCGATCCTTCTCAGGCTGTGACTTAGGACACATAGCCCTTGATAGGTGTACCCCATGACTGACAGGAAGAAAACCCCTTTTCGACCCTTCCATGCTAAACCTCTTTAGCATCTTGTCAACGTACGTGGATTGAGATAAACCCAGCAGCCTCTTGGATCTATCTCTATAGATTTTTATACCAAATATAAAGGCTGCCTCTCCCAAATCCTTCATGGTAAAGTTTTCTGAAAGCCACTCTTTCGTTATTTTTAATGTGGGGATGTCATTTCCTATTAGCAATATGTCATCTACATAGAGCACTAGGAAGACGACATTACTCCCACTAACCTTTCTGTAAACACAAGGTTCATCCTCGTTCTTGATAAAACCGTTACTCTTAACGACTTCATCAAAACGTATATTCCAACTCCTTGATGCTTGCTTTAGCCCATATATTGACCTTTGTAGTTTGCATACCATATGCTCCTGATCTTTGTTTTCAAAGCCTTCAAGTTGTGTCATGTACACTTCCTCCTTCAAGAACCCATTCAAGAAGGCGGTCTTGACATCCATTTGCCAAATTTCATAGTCGTGGTATGCTGCTATTGCAAGCATGATCCTAATAGATTTGATCATGGCAACTGGTGAAAAAGTTTCATCATAGTCAACTCCTTGTCTTTGACGATACCCTTTCGCCACCAACCTAGCTTTGTTGGTCTGAACGTTGCCATCTGCATCAGTCTTTCTTTTAAAGACCCATTTATTACCAATAGGAACTATTCCTTGTGGTTTAGGAACCAAGGTCCATACCTTGTTCTGATACATCGAATCCATTTCAGATTCCATGGCTTCAAGCCATTTTGAGGAGTCAACATCTTTGACCGCCTCCTCGTAGTTACTTAGTTCATCATCCTCAACAGTTTGCTGATTCTCAATCACAAACCCGTACCTTTCAGGTGGATGGATGACCCTCGTAGATCTACGGATTTGTGTGTTTACTTCTCCATTGGAGAACGTCGCCTGCGGAGCAGACTCGGGTTCCTCAATCTGTTCTTGTGGATCTTGCACTTCTTCAAGATCAATCTTACTCCCACTGCCTCCTTGAGAGATCAAATCCTTCTCAAGGAACTCAGCATTCTTTGACACAAACACTTTGTGTTCTTCCATGGAGTAGAAGTAGTATCCCTTAGTACCTTTAGGATACCCCACAAATAGACATTTAGTACTCTTAGCACTAAGCTTGTCTGATGTCAACGCTTTGACATAAGCTGGCGATCCCCATACCCTGAGGTAACTCAGGTTGGGTTTCTTACCACTCCATATCTCATATGGTGTGGTCTGAACAGATTTAGACGGTACCCTATTTAGAAGGTATGCCGCTGTGTCTAAGGCATATCCCCAAAACGAATTTGGAAGTTGAGTCTCACTCATCATAGACCTAACCATGTCTAACAAGGTCCTGTTTCTCCTTTCGGAGACACCGTTTTGGTGTGGTGTGTAAGGAGCGATAAATTGTGAGAGAATTCCATTTTCTCTCAGATAACCCTGAAACTCGTGGCTCAAATATTCAACACCACGATCTGATCGTAATGTCTTAATCATCTTGCCACGCTGTTTCTCCACTTCATTCCTAAACTCTTTGAACTTTTCAAAAGCTTCAGATTTATATCTCATTAGGTATATATACCCAAATCTTGATTTGTCATCTGTAAAGGTAATGAAATAAGAATATCCACCTCTAGCCTCAATAGACATTGGGCCACATACATCAGTATGAATGAGTTCTAATAACTCACTAGCCCTATGACTCTCAAGTCCTTTGGGCTTTTGTTGAATCATTTTCCCAGCTAGACAAGATTCACACTGTCCATAGGATTCCAAATCCATGGAGTCCAGGTATCCATCTCTATGCATCCTAGACAATCTTGTTTCATTTATGTGCCCTAGTCTACAGTGCCAAAGATAAGATTGATTATCCGTCCTAGGTCGTTTCACATCTATATTGAGCACTTCATTTCCCATTTCCAACACATACAATCCATTTATTAAAGAAGCAGTACCGTAAACCATATCATTCAAAATGATAGAAAAAGTACCATCCCTAATACTGAAAGTATATCCATCTTGTTCTAAACAAGAAATTAAAATAATGTTTCTAGAAATTTGCGGAACATAAAGACAATTATTCAAATGCAATAAAAGGCCCGTAGGCAAAATAAGGTCAGCATCTCCAACTGAATGAGCAGCAACTCTTGCTCCATTACCAACGCGGAGATCCACCTCGTTTCTATCCAATCTCCTTGGGCTCCTAAGTACCTACAACATATTGCAGATATGAGAACCACATCCGGTATCCAATACCCATGAGGATGGATTAGCATAAGAATAATTTATCTCAATCATGAAAATACCTGAGGCAGAAGCATCACCATGCTTCTTGTCCTTCACATTGTTCAGGTAGTATGGACAATTCCTCTTCCAGTGGCCTTTCTTGCCACAATGGAAGCACTCAGCATCACCCTTGTCCTTAGGTGCCTTCTTACCCTTCTTCTTGCCCTTCTTCTTCTTGGATTTTCCTTTGGGCTTAAGGGGGTCACCTTTTGCAGGCTCCTTACCCTTTCCCTTGGCCTTGCTAGGCCCACCAATCAAAAGAGCCTGTGTCCTATCCTTCTTGATAGACACTTCAGCTGTTGTTAACATGCTTAACAACTCAGGCAAGCTCACTTGCATCCCATGCATATTGTAATTCATGATGAATTGACTGAAGGAAGGTGGGAGTGAGGTGAGGACTAAGTCATTACTTAGCTCGGCATCCATGATGAAGCCTAGGTTTCCTAGCTTCTCAATCAGCCCGATCATCTTGAGAACATGGCTGCCAACAGACATGCTCTCAGTCATCCTACAAGAGAACAGTTCTCTTGAGGCCTCATACCTCTCATGCCTGCCTTTAATATCATACAACTCCTTGAGATGTACAATAATAGAGGGAGCATCCATATGCTCATGCTGCTTTTGCAGTTCAGGCGACATGGATGCCAACATGATGCATACTGCCATCACATTGTCATCCAAGTGCTGTTGATGGGTTACGAAATCAAATTCTGCAAACCCTTCTTCCCCTTCCCTTGGAGCTACGGGTATTACAGCATCTAAAACGTAGGCAATCTTTTCGGCCCTTAGAACTATTCTTAGGTTCCGATACCAGTCCATAAAATTTGAACCGGTCAGTTTATTCGTATCGAGTATTGAACACAGTGACAGTGGATTAGTCATACTATAAGCTGAAAAGGATGTAAAGATAGTTTTAGTTAATATACGGTTATGTAGTTAAAAGCAAATTATTAAAGACTTGAAATAATTTGCCCCTCCCACTATTTTATCTAAGTCAATGACCCTTTTTTGACTTAGGGTTAATCTACTTTAGATTTTACCTTAGTGGGATTAAGAGTGCGATTATTTATTTTAACCTCCGTCTGAGACCGCAAGATTAATTTAAATAAAGGGTTGATCTTTATCAACAGTATCTCATACCCTCTCTTAACATTAGGTTGACAACTCTTTGTCACTTAGTGGTGCATCTCATGCAACCAACCTAGCACCATTATCCTAAGCACATAAGCCCGGCTGTGCCTGCAACTTATGTCTTAGTTAAGCATTAAACCAGCACCCTAAGTGTCTTACACTTCAAACACTACTCTAGCCCAACGAAATAGTGGGTCCCAACTGAGTTGTGGAGCACCACTATGTAGAAGAGTTTTGAGTAGCATTGGTGGTGGGAGGTAATCATATGCTTAATTATTTATTCCTTTTAAGGGTTCCTTTTATCTTGGGGTTAATTAGGTCCCATCAAACGCATATTGTAAGTTATCATGCTAGTCGTTACCTATGTCAAACATCTATCGGTATACACTAGTCGTTATTGGACAAACATAATAACCATACAAACGCGGTTTGCCCAATTTATGCATACTAGACGTTCTAATCATACATGCATATAAACAGTTTATATTGAGATAGCCATGGTGCTCGCGCTTTTGTCCTTTTTGCTTCTTTAAGCAACGGCCACTTGTCATCTATACGCCACTAGCCTATTTCTCTAATTACAAATAATTAGAGAAACTCCATAACATTTTGGAGGAACAAAATTACAAAATTTAAATTACAAATACACTTGTAAATTAAAATGCGCGATTACACATAAATTTAAAATTCAAAAAATTCAAATCCGGGCACCATGACCATCCCCTTCCTGTTTGTACCTGAAAAGTTCAAAACTTGCAAACACAAACATTATATTATCACATAACATTTTCACATGTATTTTGACATTTAACATTTAAACATCAAAATAACATCAAGATTCATAATCTTAAATTTCTCATTGGCCGAATTTAAAAACAATTTCAATTCAAATTTTGTTAATTCTTTCTCAAAGAAAACAAAATTAAACCATGCATGTAGCCATAAATCTCCACATGGCCGAATCATATAGGTGACTATATGATAAATTTTGTCTCAAAATTTCATGCATATAAACATGACACAATTCATGGAGAAAAATAAGAAATCATTTAAGGCACTCTTAGTACCCTCCATGGCCGAATCTTCCCTTTCAAAAAGGGTGTTCCTTTTAAAACTTTCATAAAGAAAAAGAAACTAAACCATGATGCATAATGTTTTATGAACACATAATCAAATTTTCATGTTCAT
>JAVKPL010010228.1:0-41349 GCA_032173675.1 Gastrolobium villosum | reverse complement strand
GAAAAAAGTATTCCATCGAAACCGGATGACTAAAATAAATACAAAAGAAATTGATTTTGTGAAGTTTTTCGACGGAAAAAGAATTTCATCGAAAACGGATTAATAAAATAAATACAAAGGAAATTGATTTTGTAAGTTTTCGACGGAAAATGGATTCCGTCGAAGATTTTTGACGGAAAATGTATTCCGTCTAAAATGGATGAATTAAATTAATGCAAAAGAAATTTATTTTGTGAAGTTTTTCGACGGAAAATGAATTCCGTTGAAAATGGATGAATAAAATAAATGCAAAAAAATTGATATTGTGAAATTTTTCGATGGAAAACGGATTCCGTCGACAATGGATGAATAAAATAAATGTAAAAGAAATTGATTTTATGAATTTTTTCGACGGAAAATGGATTCCGTCGAAGATTTTTGACGGAAAATGAATTCCGTTGAAAATGGATGAATAAAATAAATGCAAAAGAAATTGATTTTATGAATTTTTCGACGAAAAATGGATTCCGTTGAAGATTTTTGACGGAAATGAATTCCGTTGAAAATGGATGAATAAAATAAATGTAAAAGAAATTGATTTTAATAATTTTTCGACGAAAAATGGATTCCGTTGAAGATTTTTAACGAAAAATGTATTCTGTCGAAAACGGATGAATAAAATAAATGCAAAAGAAATTGATTTTGTGAAGTTTTTCGACGGAAAATGGATTCTGTAGAAGATTTTTTATGGAAATTGGATTCCGTCGAAGATTTTTGACAGAAAATGAATTCCATCGAAAACAGATGAATAAAATAAATGCAAAAGAAATTGATTTTGTGAAGTTTTTCGACGGAAAATGGATTCCGTCGAAGATTTTTGACGGAAAATGAATTCCGTCGAAAATGGATGAATAAAATAAATGCAAAAGAAATTGATTTTGTGAAGTTTTTCGACGGAAAATGGATTCCGTAGAAGATTTTTGACGGAAAATGGATTCCGTCGAAGATTTTTGACGAAAAATGTATTCCGTCGAAAACGGATGACTAAAATAGATGCAAAAGAAATTGATTTTGTGAAGTTTTTCGACGGAAAAAGAATTTCGTCGAAAACAGATTAATAAAATAAATGCAATGGAAATTGATTTTGTAAGTTTTTCATTGGAAATTGGATTCCGTCGAAGATTTTTGACGGAAAATGTATTCCGTCGAAAATGGATGAATTAAATTAATGCAAAAGAAATTTATTTTGTGAAGTTTTTCGACGGAAAATGAATTCCGTCGAAAATGGATGAATAAAATAAATGCAAAAGAAATGGATATTGTGAAATTTTTCGATGGAAAACGGATTCCGTTGAAAATGGATGAATAAAATAAATGTAAAAGAAATTGATTTTATGAATTTTTTCGACGAAAAATGGATTCCGTCGAAGATTTTTGACGGAAAATGAATTCCGTTGAAAATGGATGAATAAAATAAATGCAAAAGAAATTGATTTTATTAATTTTTCGACGAAAAATGGATTCCGTTGAAGATATTTAACGAAAAATGTATTCCGTCGAAAACGGATGAATAAAATAAATGCAAAAGAAATTGATTTTGTGAAGTTTTTCGACGGAAAATGGATTCCGTAGAAGATTTTTGACGGAAAATGGATTCCGTCGAAGATTTTTGACGAAAAATGTATTCCGTCGAAAACGGATGACTAAAATAGATGCAAAAGAAATTGATTTTGTGAAGTTTTTCGACGGAAAATGGATTCCGTTAAAGATTTTTGACGGAAAATGAATTCCGTCGAAAATGGATGAATAAAATAAATGCAAAAGAAATTGATTTTATGAATTTTTCGACGAAAAATGGATTCCGTCGAAGATTTTGGACGGACAATGAATTCCGTTGAAAATGGATGAATAAAATAAATACAAAAGAAATTGGTTTTATTAATTTTTCGACGAAAAATGGATTCCGTTGAAGATTTTTGACGAAAAATGTATTCCGTCGAAAACGGATGAATAAAATAAATGCAAAAGAAAATGATTTTGTGTCGTTTTTCGACGGAAAATGGATTCTATAATAACCCTAATTATATAACTTTTATATTAGAGATTTATGATGAGGACCTTATGGTCATAAATAGAATGAGAATGAAATTCTAAGAATTTGGATACCCATATTGAGGGTATTCTGAACAGTTGAGTTTTGATCTGTTATTTTTGACTGCTGATGCGGTAACAGTCAGTAGAATAGCTTCAAGAGAGCAAATTATTGTTAGAGATCTAATCTAATGATATAAACATCATGAATGAGGTTAGGATATGATTTGATGAAGATTGATACCCATATTGGGGTATTTTTGAAAAGTCACTTTTGCCGGGTATTTTGTACTGCTGTAGCAGTAGTCGGTAGAATCCCGAAACGGGAAAAAGGTGAGAAAATGGAAATAAAGACCAATATATGCCTAACAAGTCATAATTAGACCAAAAATATTAAAGTTAAGATGATTATGAAATCCGGGTACAGTTAAAAACACCGGTAAAGACTATAGTGCAATTAAACAACTGTTAGTGGATCTGTGATCAACTAATCAAATTTTTAAGTTATGAACATGATAATTAGAGAAAATTAATGTTAAGTACTTAAAGTTAGAGTTTTGGGAGTTTTCGGGTAAAAATTTGACGACGGATCAGTTAAAAATTACACCGGGTCTCACTAAAGGACGAATGCCACTTAAGTGACATGGAAACCCTAATTAGGGCACCTTCCCCTCTCATTTCAAATCTGATCAGCCCCCTTCTCACTTCTCTCTCTAAAATTCAAACTTCAAATTTTGCTCTCACTTCTCTCTAAGATTTCATCTCCAAAACCTCACCAAATCACCAAACCTCCTTCATCAAAGTTGTTCCTATCATCATCCTCTTCAAGAATATACCATTTTTGTTGTTAGAAACCAAAATTTCGTGGTGACTCTCCTTCCATACAGCCATGGTGTTGACAAGTTCAAGCCTTAGAGATGATGTTTTGAGTTCTCTTTGAAGAACACTCCTTTAGTGCTTGTCTACTTGAGTTTTGGTGTAAGTATCTTGAATCTTTTTCTTGAAAAATCCCACCTTTGAGTTGTGTTCTTGAGTTCTAACTTTGAGTCTTTCTTAAAGGTGTGTTCTTTGTGGAAAAGATGCATCCTTGCTTGAGAAAAGTGGAAGCTTGAGGCCTTGGAGCTAACTTGAAGAAGTAAGCATGATCACTTGGAGAAATGTTGACAAAAATGTTTTCCCATCCACTATATGATTCAACCATCATGAGTTTTCTATGGGGTTGATGTTTTAATTTGATAAAAATGTGTTCTTGATGGTCTAAAGTGTGGATAATCATAGGAGGAACCATGGGAAAGGTTAAAAATGCAACCTTTAACCTTAAGAACACTAATTATGACTAAGGAATGGATTTGAACCCTAATAATACACTTAATCAAATCTGCCCTAAACAGTATGATTAGGGTTTTATGTTTAAAATTTAATTAGATGATGGATTAGTGGACTAATTAAGTGTAGGACTTAATTAACTAATGAAATGACTAAGAAATAGGCTTAAAAATACTAATATTAACACCTAAACAATTCAGCCATGTAGGCTTAAGATAGGGTCACTATGTTAAAATTAATATTAATATCTCATTAGGATATTAATTTAGTGGTTAAGTGAAGTGGACTTTGCATAATACACTAATTAAGGATTAAACTCTAAAATTGGACTAAAGTAGGGTTTAGTTACACTAATTAAGTAATTAGTAAAATTTAATTATCATGACATAATGAGACTAATGATATTTCATAATGGGACTTAATAATAGAAAAATCCAAGAATTAATGTGAATTAGGATTTATAATCAAAAGTAATTAAGGTTTGTTAAGTAAACACATTTAAGGCTAGGTAACCAGTTTTTAGGCAAAATTGGGGAGAGCATATCTCCCTCCACAGAGGTCATATAGGGTTGTGCCTTATATCAAATTGAAGATTGAGATGTTATCTATGTGGTGTCAAAATTTGGTATCAATTGAAGATGTATTTCATTCTGTATGTTCGTTTGAGTGAGGACTGCACAGGGAGGCCATGTACAGGGGCGCTGGACATGGCTGCAACTTCTACGAATTGTTTCTCCCTCTGTGCTTACTCAAATTAGGCTCATAATATGTCGAATTAAAGATAAAAGTGTCTAGTTGTCTACATAAAAATTTGAGAGAAATTGGTTTATTATATTTTTTAGAATAGCATAAATGGTAAAGGATGTTTAGGGCCCTGTTCGGAGTTGGCAAACAGCTGTGCTTGTCCAACTTCAAATGGTGATAACCGGAGCTAGGAAACTTCAAATGAGGCATGTGATACCTTTTTGGAAAGGTAATTGAGTCTAGATTAACATACTAAAAGATGAGAATTTTATAACAAGTGAGTTTCTCTCAGTAACTAGAAAACAGAAGCATGTACAGTTTTGGGAAAACCGTAAAAGTGATATTTAAGCTAAGTGGGCTTAGAAGAACCCTTAGTAACTTATAATAATCATAAATATGGCTTGGATGAGTTGAAAATAATCTAAGTGAGCCTTTCATGTGATTCTAAGCTATGTAAGTAATTGAAGATTAAAGTGGCTTGTAATAATGCACTAAAATATGTATTAAGTAATAATTGGTCTAGACTTGTAATGGGCATAATATTGGCATATGAGTATGAAAAGTGGAATCATTAAATGATTAAGTCGTTGATATGACTTGATTAATTATTATTAATTAATGATGTGAATGGTTCCTACTCTAGGTGTGCCTAGAGAACCGTGCACTTGAGGATTTTGTTGGAGCATACGTATTATATTGGAGTGTGGGCTTGTGCTAAGCTCCCTAAGGTAAGCTCCTAGTTCTAGTTGACTCCTCTCTCTTGTGGCCCCACCATGATGGTGGGCATTATGGTTGTATTGTATGAGAGTATATGGTATGATGTATATGTGCATTCATTCACATTCATATAGATGTTATATGATCTTGATGTTATGATAATGCACTGATGATATATGTTACGAGGATCCTGGCCAGTGATCATGGTATGTAGGCTGCCTATGACTTGACTCTGGGAGCTATTTCATACTGAGGTTGTGTTGACTGTCTATGGCTTGACCCTGGAAGTCACACATGTGTAACTGTCTATGGCTTTGACCCTGGGGTTACACAAGGATGATATGATGTATGCTTGTATTATATGCTTTATATCTGACTTGTCATGCAGGAAGTGGGCTCAGGGGTTAGAGGATCCTCTATGAACCTTGAGCTTACTGAGATGTTGTTATCTCACCCCGTTTGGGGATATCATTTCAGGTACCCACAGTAGTGGTGATGCTTCTAGGGGAAAGGCCCCCGCATTGGAGTAGTTGATGATGCAGCTGATGATTTTATATTATGTTTAGATTTGATGTTGGCATGTAGACTTGTTAACATGCTTAATTATTTTATGGAGATTATTGTATGTATTTATTTAGGCTCATGATAGTATTCTTAGAGCCATGGATTATTTACTGATGCTTTTATACTTTGAATTAATATAGACTTGATGCATGTATTCAGTTAATTTGGGCACGGAGCCTTATTAATTGTATTGACCCATTGAGGGGATTGCAGTCCGTGTGGACTTGCAAGCTATCTGTTTAAATTATTATATCAATTAGGTTATCTGTATGTGTGGGATCATGTTCCCAGTTATCTGAAATATAGCCGTTATGCTGTCCGTGAGACTCTGTCAAGAATGACACTTGATGTTATATCTTGATGGTCAATGGCCACTAATACTGGCTTATGGAATAAATTAGTAGATGTATGTTTAGATTTACACTTTCGCAGTATCTCACGTGAACGTTTCTAGAAATGTTTTTATAAAAGGTTTTGGAAAAAGTTTACTCGTATTTTTATAAGACGCTTTATTCCTTTTCAATAAAGTCTTCCGCTGTGAATGTTAAATATCATGTATGTTAACAACCGGAGTACTACGGGGTGTTACATTTATGGTATCAGAGCAGTTTCACCGGGACGTTCACTGATGTATTGCTTAATTGTTAGAACTGTTTATTGAGTGTCTCTTGAGTGTCATGATATTGCATATGCTATCACTTGATTGAGCGTAGCTAACTCATACCTCGTGCAGTTTTGTGTAGTGACATGGCACCTCGGGGGAGACCCAGGCGAATAGTTCAAAACCCTCCTCCTGATCCTATGGTTGTAGCTATAGCAACATTGCAGCAGACCCTGAATGAAACCAGGGAAGGTGATTTGAAAAGAATTGAAGAGGCCAGAGAGCGTGATAGAGAGCAGCTGAGAAAGACCAGTGAAGACCTTATGGCGCAGAATAGGCTGGCCAATGCTGAGATGATCCGACTACTGTTGACTGAGGTACGAGGAGGACCTCCACCACCTTTACCACCTCCTCCACCGCCAGTTACACCACATGTGCAGCAGCAAGTTGCACGTGCTGCTGGTCCCGTACAGATTCTTGAGCCTGTTGTACTGAGACAGGAAGGGTCAGGAGAGGCCCATCAGGAGGCGGAGGCATCTGTCCATGAGGGACTAGTGAGGCAGCCAGTTATTGAGGTTGATGGATCAGCTATACCACCCAGGTTTGACCGGGATACTAGAGAGCGTATGCTGAATGCTTTCAGGAAGCATTCCCCACCTCACTACAAAGGTGGAAGAGATCCCATCGCAGCATTGGAGTGGCTCCAAGAGATGGAACGTATTTTTCAGGTTATGGAATGTGATGCCAACACGAAGCTCCTATATGCAGTGTACATGTTACAGGGGGATGCTGCTGACTGGTGGAGTAATGTTAGAAACCCACTTGAGTGCCAAGGTTATGCTATTACTTGGCCGTTATTTGAGAGGCATTTTCTGCAGAAGTACTTCCCTGAAGAAGCCAGGGAAAGGAAGAAGAGTGAGTTTGAAGACCTTCGACAGGGAGGCATGACTGTGGATGAATATCTAAGCAAGTTCAATCGCTTGGCAAAATATTCTTGTTATGGTAGAGCTCCCCTCACTCCAGAAGACAAGGCCTTTCGATTTAGGAAGGGTTTGAATGATATGATAGCAGACAAACTGGCGGGTCATTGCACCAGAAATTTTGTGGAGCTGATCAAGCAGTGCCAGAATATTCAGGAGCACTATCGTACCAGGGGAAATGAAGCAGCGGGAAAGAGCTTCAATGGGAGGACTGCACCCTGGAAGGGTAAGGGAAAAGGTTTGCAAGCACAGCAGAACACCAAGTTTAAGAAGACTCCCTTTGTGAAGAATGGAAGCGGAATGTCTGGTGCAGGAAAGATTCCCACTTGTGCCAAGTGTGGGAAGATGCATACAGGTGTTTGTCGACTAGGGCAGAATGTTTGCTTCAGTTGTGGTCAAGCAGGGCACTATTCTAGAGAGTGCCCCAAGAAGACGGGGCAAGTTGCAGCCATTCAGGCGATCCCTATTCAGTCTGTACCTACTCAGAGAGCCATAGAGGAGCTTATGGCGCCCACTAGTGCCAGGGTATATGCAGTGACACAGCAGGAGGCAGAGAGGTCTCCAAACCTTATCAGAGGTACTATTCTTATCAGAGGATATGCTTTTGATGCCATGTTTGATTCTGGAGCTACCCACTCCTTCATATCGAAATTTGTTGCTAATGGGATACACCTACCCATTTGTGAGTTCACGCCTCCCATGGTAGTGAAGACTGCCACCGGAGACATTGTTTCTACTTCTTTGAAGTGCAAAGAAGTCAGATTCATATATGAGCAAGAAGAGTATATGGTGGATCTGATAGTGCTTGAGGGCATGAATCTACACATTATCTTGGGTATGGATTGGCTGGTCCGATATAGTGTGATGCTAGATTGTTGTAGCAGAAGGGTTTTCTTTGCTGCAAAAGGAGAAAAGCCGGATAGTTTGTACTTGACGGCACATAAATTAAATAAGGCTCTAAATGAGGGAGATGCAGGATACATTATCCTGGGAGGACTCGTAGGAGACTCCAAAGAACCTACTGCTAATATTCCGATTGTATGCGAGTTTGAAGATGTATTTCCGGAAGAAATTCCTCATTTTCCACCTGAGAGGGAGATTGAATTCTCAATTGACTTAGTACCTGGTGTGGGGCCTATCTCATTGGCTCCATACCGGATGTCACCAGTGGAGTTAGCTGAGCTGAAGAAGCAGTTAGAAGAATTGTCCCACAAGAACTTTATCAGACCGAGTGTATCTCCTTGGGGTGCACCAGTCATCTTCGTGAAGAAGAAAGATGGGACTATGAGGTTGTGCACTGATTATCGACAGTTAAACAAGGTGACAGTAAAGAACAAGTATCCTCTACCACGCATTGATGATCTGTTGGATCAGCTCAGGGGTGCTTCAGTGTTCTCGAAGATTGATCTTCGTTCTGGATATCACCAGATTCGAGTAAAAGCAGAGGATATTCCGAAGACGGCTTTCCGATCCAGATATGGGCACTATGAGTATCTAGTGATCCCATTTGGGCTTACTAATGCCCCAGCCGTGTTCATGAGTTATATGAACCGGATTTTCAAACCACATTTAGATAAGTTTGTTGTGGTATTCATTGATGATATTCTTATCTACTCCAAAAGTAAGGAAGAACATGCAGAGCATTTGAAGATAGTTCTACAGATTTTAAGGGAGCATCAGTTATATGCCAAACCATCCAAGTGTGAGTTTTGGTTACATGAGATCCAGTTTCTTGGACACGTCATCTCATCTACAGGAGTGGCTGTTGATCCGAGTAAAATTGAAGCTGTGCTGGATTGGGAGAGACCCAAGAGTGTTACTGAGATCCGGAGTTTTCTGGGTTTAGCCGGATACTACAGGCGGTTTATTAATGGATTCTCCAGAATCGCCTTGCCATTGACTAGGTTGACCCGAAAAGGGGTGCCATTTGCATGGACCTTTGGGTGTGATGTGAGTTCAAGAATTGAAAGATAAGTTGACTACCGCACCGGTTCTGATTCTTCCTGATCTAGAGAAGAGATTTGAGATCTATTGTGATGCATCCAAGTATGGATTAGGGTGCGTGTTGATGCAGGAGCGAAAGGTAGTGGCCTATGCTTCTAGACAGTTGAGACCACATGAAGAGAATTACCCTACTCATGATCTTGAGTTAGCGGCCGTGGTTTTTGCATTGAAAATATGGAGACACTTCTTGTATGGTGCTACCTTCACAGTTTTTAGTGATCACAAAAGCTTGAAGTATCTATTCGATCAAAAGGAGCTTAATATGAGACAAAGGAGATGGATGGAATTCCTGAAGGACTATGAGTTTGACCTTCAGTATCACCCTGGAAAGGCGAATGTAGTGGCTGATGCCTTGAGCAGAAAGACCACGGGTGTGGCTAGCATGATGATTGCAGAGTATGATTTGATTGAGGAGTTCAGGGATTTGCGAATTTCTGTGACACCATTTGAGACTTCATATTTCATGACTACGGTCGAAGTCCTAAATTCGTTAATGGAAAAAGTTAAAGCGGCCCAAGTGCTTGATGAAGGGATCCAAATGATGAAAGAGCAAGATTTTGTATTCACCGATGCTTCTCATGTGAAATACTATAAAGATCGGTTAATTGTCCCAAAGGGGCCAATGGTAGAAGAAGTGTTAACAGAGGGCCATATGGGTAAGTACACCATTCACCCGGGTGCAACTAAGATGTACCAAGATTTGAAACAAAATTTTTGGTGGTCTGGGATGAAGAAAGACATAGCCCAGTTTGTGAATAAGTGCCTTATTTGTCAGAAGGTAAAAATTGAGCATCAGAAGCCTTCTGGTTTGTTACAGCCATTAGATATTCCGGAGTGGAAGTGGACGAGTATATCCATGGACTTTGTTGTTGGATTACCAAGAAGCCAGGCTGGATTTGATTCCATATGGGTGGTGGTTGATAGGTTGACCAAATCCGCCCATTTTATTCCAGTCAAGACGACTTTCTCCACAGAGCAGTTAGCCAGACTATATGTCAGAGAGATTGTGAAGCTCCATGGCATTCCCATAAGCATAGTCAGTGATCGGGATCCGAAGTTTACTTCACGCTTCTGGGAAGCGTTGCATGAGGCCTTTGGTACTCAATTGAGATTGAGTACTGCATATCACCCACAGACAGATGGTCAGACAGAGAGGACCATTCAGACATTAGAGGACATGTTGAGAGCATGTGTGTTAGAGCAGGGTAATGCTTGGGACAAGTACCTGCCACTGGTTGAGTTCTCCTACAACAACAGTTATCATGCCAGTTTGGGCATGGCCCCTTATGAGGCCTTGTACGGCCGTAGATGTAGAGCACCTACTTGTTGGACGGAGATTGGAGAGAGAGACAGTTAATGGGGCCAGACTTGGTCCAAGAGACCACGGAGCAGATTGAGATGATTAGAGATAGGCTGAAGAAAGCCCAAAACCGTCAGAAGAGTTACTACGATCCAAGCACAGACCCCTCGAGTTTTCTGAAGGGGATCATGTATTCATTCGATTATCACCCACTACAGGTGTTGGGCGTGCCTTGGGAGTGAGAAAGTTGAGTCCGCGGTTCATTGGGCCCTACCAGATAATAAAGAGGGTCGGACCGGTGGCGTATCAACTTGCTCTACCTCCCAACTTGGCAAATTTACATGACGTCTTCCATGTGAGTCAGCTTCGCAGATATATATCTGATGATTCACATATTGTACAGCCCGATGACATAGAGGTTAAGAAGGATTTGAAGTTCGTTGTTGGACCTTCTAAGGTTCTTGCTCGAGATGAGAAAAGGCTTCGAAATAGAGTCATTCCCATGATCAAGATTCAATGGGAAGGATTGACACCTGACGATGCCACATGGGAGCGGGAGGATGATATTCTCCGGCGTTATCCCGATTTTGATATCAGGTATGATCCGATTTTGAGGACAAAATCTTTTTAAAAGGTGTGGTGAATATAATAACCCTAATTATATAACTTTTAAATTAGAGAGTTATGATGAGGACCTTATGGTCATAAATAGAATGAGAATGAAATTCTAAGAATTTGGATACCCATATTGAGGGTATTCTGAACAGTTGAGTTTTGATCTGTTATTTTTGACTGCTGATGCAGTAACAGTCAGTAGAATAGCTTCAAGAGAGAAAATTATTGTTAGAGATCTAATCTAATGATATAAACATCATGAATGAGGTTAGGATATGATTTGATGAAGATTGATACCCATATTGGGGTATTTTTGAAAAGTCACTTTTGCCGGGTATTTTGTACTGCTGTAGCAGTAGTCGGTAGAATCCCGAAACGGGAAAAAGGTGAGAAAATGGAAATAAAGACCAATATATGCCTAACAAGTCATAATTAGACCAAAAATATTAAAGTTAAGATGATTATGAAATCCGGGTACAGTTAAGAACACCGGTAAAGACTATAGTGCAATTAAACAACTGTTAGTGGATCTGTGATCAACTAATCAAATTTTTAAGTTATGAACATGATAATTAGAGAAAATTAATGTTAAGTACTTAAAGTTAGAGTTTTGGGAGTTTTCGGGTAAAAATTTGACGACGGATCAGTTAAAAATTACACCGGGTCTCACTAAAGGACGAATGCCACTTAAGTGACATGGAAACCCTAATTAGGGCACCTTCCCCTCTCATTTCAAATCTGAATCAGCCCCCTTCTCACTTCTCTCTCTAAAATTCAAACTTCAAATTTTGCTCTCACTTCTCTCTAAGATTTCATCTCCAAAACCTCACCAAATCACCAAACCTTCTTCATCAAAGTTGTTCCTCTCATCATCCTCTTCAAGAATATACCATTTTTGTTGCTAGAAACCAAAATTTCGTGGTTACTCTCCTTCCATACAGCCATGGTGTTGACAAGTTCAAGCCTTAGAGATGATGTTTTGAGTTCTCTTTGAAGAACACTCCTTTGGTGCTTGTCTACTTGAGTTTTAGTGTAAGTATCTTGAATCTTTTTCTTGAAAAATCCCACCTTTGAGTTGTGTTCTTGAGTTCTAACTTTGAGTCTTTCTTAAAGGTGTGTTCTTTGTGGAAAAGATGCATCCTTGCTTGAGAAAAGTGGAAGCTTGAGGCCTTGGAGCTAACTTGAAGAAGTAAGCATGATTACTTGGAGAAATGTTGACAAAAATGTTTTCCCATCCACCTATATGATTCAGCCATCATGAGTTTTCTATGGGGTTGATGTTTTAATTTGATAAAAATGTGTTCTTGATGGTCTAAAGTGTGGATAATCATAGGTGGAACCATGGGAAAGGTTAAAAATGCAACCTTTAACCTTAAGAACACTAATTATGACTAAGGAATGGATTTGAACCCTAATAATACACTTAATCAAATCTGCCCTAAATAGTATGATTAGGGTTTTATGTTTAAAATTTAATTAGATGATGGATTAGTTGACTAATTAAGTGTAGGACTTAATTAACTAATGAAATGACTAAGAAATAGGCTTAAAAATACTAATATTAACACCTAAACAATTCAGCCATGTAGGCTTAAGGTAGGGTCACTATGTTAAAATTAATATTAAGACCTCATTAGGATATTAATTTAGTGGTTAAGTGAAGTGGACTTTGCATAATACACTAATTAAGGATTAAACTCTAAAATTGGACTAAAGTAGGGTTTAGTTACACTAATTAAGTAATTAGTAAAATTTAAGTATCATGACATAATGAGACTAATGATATTTCATAATGGGACTTAATAATAGAAAAATCCAAGAATTAATGTGAATTAGGATTTATAATCAAAAGTAATTAAGGTTTGTTAAGTAAACACATTTAAGGCTAGATAACCAATTTTTAGGCAAAATTGGGGAGAGCATATCTCCCTCCACAGAGGTCATATAGGGTTGTGCCTTATATCAAATTGAAGATTGAGATGTTATCTATGTGGTGTCAAAATTTGGTATCAATTGAAGATGTATTCCATTCTGTATGTTCGTTTGAGTGAGGACTGCACAGGGAGGCCATGTACAGGGGCGCTGTACATGGCTGCAACTTCTACGAATTGTTTCTCCCTCTGTGCTTACTCAAATTAGGCCCATAATATGTCGAATTAAAGATAAAGGTATCTATTTATCTACATAAAAATTTGAGAGAAATTGGTTTAGTATATTTTCCAGAATCGCAGAAATGGTAAAGGATGTTTAGGGCCCTGTTCGGAGTTGGCAAACAGCTTTGCTTGTCCAACTTCAAATGGTGATAACCGGAGCTAGGAAACTTCAAATGAGGCATGTGATACCTTTTTGGAAAGGTAATTGAGTCTAGATTAACATACTAAAAGATGAGAATTTTATAACAAGTGAGTTTCTCTCAGTAACTAGAAAACAGAAGCATGTACAGTTTTGGGAAAACCGTAAAAGTGATATTTAAGCTAAGTGGGCTTAGAAGAACCCTTAGTAACTTATAATAATCATAAATATGGCTTGGATGAGTTGAAAATAATCTAAGTGAGCCTTTCATGTGATTCTAAGCTATGTAAGTAATTGAAGATTAAAGTGGCTTGTAATAATGCACTAAAATATGTATTAAGTAATAATTGGTCTAGACTTGTAATGGGCATAATATTGGCATATGAGTATGAAAAGTGGAATCATTAAATGATTAAGTCGTTGATATGACTTGATTAATTATTATTAATTAATGATGTGAATGGTTCCTACTCTAGGTGTGCCTAGAGAACCGTGCACTTGAGGATTTTGTTGGAGCATACGTATTATATTGGAGTGTGGGCTTGTGCTAAGCTCCCTAAGGTAAGCTCCTAGTTCTAGTTGACTCCTCTCTCTTGTGGCCCCACCATGATGGTGGGCATTATGGTTGTATTGTATGAGAGTATATGGTATGATGTATATGTGCATTCATTCACATTCATATAGATGTTATATGATCTTGATGTTATGATAATGCACTGATGATATATGTTACGAGGATCCTGGCCAGTGATCATGGTATGTAGGCTGCCTATGACTTGACTCTGGGAGCTATTTCATACTGAGGTTGTGTTGACTGTCTATGGCTTGACCCTGGAAGTCACACATGTGTAACTGTCTATGGCTTTGACCCTGGGGTTACACAAGGATGATATGATGTATGCTTGTATTATATGCTTTATATCTGACTTGTCATGCAGGAAGTGGGCTCAGGGGTTAGAGGATCCTCTATGAACCTTGAGCTTACTGAGATGTTGTTATCTCACCCCGTTTGGGGATATCATTTCAGGTACCCACAGTAGTGGTGATGCTTCTAGGGGAAAGGCCCCCGCATTGGAGTAGTTGATGATGCAGCTGATGATTTTATATTATGTTTAGATTTGATGTTGGCATGTAGACTTATTAACATGCTTAATTATTTTATGGAGATTATTGTATGTATTTATTTAGGCTCATGATAGTATTCTTAGAGCCATGGATTATTTACTGATGCTTTCATACTTTGAATTAATATAGACTTGATGCATGTTTTCAGTTAATTTGGGCACGGAGCCTTATTAATTGTATTGACCCATTGAGGGGATTGCAGTCTGTGTGGACTTGCAAGCTATCTGTTTAAATTATTATATCAATTAGGTTATCTGTATGTGTGGGATCATGTTCCCAGTTATCTGAAATATAGCCGTTATGCTGTCCGTGAGACTCTGTCAAGAATGACACTTGATGTTATATCTTGATGGTCAATGGCCACTAATACAGGCTTATGGAATAAATTAGTAGATGTATGTTTAGATTTACACTTTCGCAGTATCTCACGTGAACGTTTCTAGAAATGTTTTTATAAAAGGTTTTGGAAAAAGTTTACTCGTATTTTTATAAGACGCTTTATTCCTTTTCAATAAAGTCTTCCGCTGTGAATGTTAAATATCATGTATGTTAACAACCGGAGTACTACGGGGTGTTATTACAAGTTAGAAAAGAGCTCCGCAAGGGAGCAGCAGGGTATCTTTTGTCGATCGAGGCTGAGACCTCGGTTGACACTCAAATTCAGAATGTACCTGTAGTTAGAGAATTCGAGGAGGTATTCCCGGATGAAATACCTCGATTGCCTCCTCATAGGGAAATAGAATTTTCCATTGAACTTGTTCCTGGAGTTGGACCAATCTCCATTGCTCCATATCGCATGGCGCCTTTGGAACTTCGCGAGTTGAAGAAGCAGATAGAAGAGCTTTTGGCAAAGGAATTCATCAGACCGAGTACCTCTCCATGGGGTGCTCCAGCCATCTTGATTAAGAAGAAGGATGGTAGTCTACGTCTGTGTGTAGATTACCGGTAGTTGAACAAAGTTACGGTGAAGAATAAGTATCCGCTACCAAGGATCGACGATTTGATGGACCAGTGAAGAGGAGCCAGAGTCTTTTCCAAGATAGATTTACGATCGGGATACCATCAGATCCGGGTCAAACCGGAGGATATTCCGAAAACAGCTTTTAGGACTCGTTATGGGCACTACGAATATCAGGTGATCCCATTCGGACTTACAAATGCTCCAGCGGTATTCATGGACTACATGAACCGCATCTTCCACCCGTTCCTTGATCAGTTTGTTATTGTGTTTATCGATGACATTCTGATTTACTCTACTAATGAAGAGCTGCATGCGGAACATCTGAGGATTGTCTTGCAAATCTTGAAAGAGAAGCAGTTGTACGCGAAGTGGTCGAAGTGCGAGTTTTGGCTTAAAGAGGTCCAGTTTCTGGGCCATGTCATTTCAACAGAAGGTATCGCGGTGGACCCCAGCAAGGTTGAGGCTGTCATGAATTAGGAACGACCCAAGACTGTCACCGAAGTAAGAAGTTTCTTAGGTCTTGCTGGATATTATCGAAGGTTTATCCAGAATTTCTCTCAGATAGTGCAACCCCTTACCCGTCTCACTCGGAAGGATAAGCCTTTTGAGTGGACTGAAGCTTGTGAAGAGTGTTTCTTGGAACTAAAGAGCAGGTTAACGAGTGCTCCCGTACTCACGATTCCGGATCCTACCCGAAAGTTCGAAGTATACTGTGATGCGTCGCTGAAAGGACTTGGATGCGTGTTGAGGCAGGATCGTATGGCGGTAGCTTATGCTTCTCGACAACTTAAGCCTCACGAAGAAAATTATCCTACGCATGATTTGGAGTTAGCAGCTATAGTGTTCGCACTTAAAATCTGGAGGCACCACTTGTATGGTTCGCAGTTTGACGTGTTCAGCGATCACAAGAGTCTGAAGTATTTGTTCGATCAGAAGGAGCTGAATATGCGGCAACGACGGTGGATGGAATTTCTGAAGGACTATGAGTTTGAACTTAAATACCACCCAGGAAAGGCAAACGTGGTAGCTGACGCTCTAAGTAGGAAGACACTGCACACTGCAACTCTGATGATGGAAGAACTGAAATTGTTTGAGGCCTTTCGAGATTTGAATTTATCTGTAGACGAGAGAGGGCATAGCGTAAGATTGGGAAATATAAAGGTGGAGAATGAATTGATCAGTAGAATTAAGGAGGCTCAGAGAGATGAAGAGTTAGTCCGTGAACTGGTTGGCAACCAAGATGTAGTAAAGGATGAGAAGGATATTTGGAGACTCCAAGGTCGGTTAGTTGTGCCGAATGAAGAGTTGAAGCAAGAAGTTTTGCAGGAGGCCCATAAGGGTAAGTATGCAGTTCATCCTGGATCCACGAAGATGTATCATGATTTGAAGACCACGTTTTGGTGGCCGGGTATGAAGCGTGATATTGCTGAGTATGTATCTCGTTGTCTAACTTGTCAGAAGGTGAAGTACGAACATCAGAAACCCTCGGGACTCCTTCAACCTTTGGAGATTCCCGAATGGAAGTGGGACAGTATCGCGATGGATTTTGTAGTTGGACTTCCTCGGACGCGAGAAGGATATGATGCTATCTGGGTGATTGTTGATCGTTTAACGAAGTCAGCTCATTTCTTGCGTGTTAGAACCACATATAATACAGAGAGGCTTGCCAGAATTTACCTGCAGGAGATTGTGAAGCTGCACGGAGTTCCTACTAGTATTGTCAGTGATCGTGATCCCAAGTTTACCTCTAAGTTCTGGGAATCTTTTCAAAGAGCATTAGGGACCCACTTGAGATTGAGTACTGCTTACCATCCGCAGACCGATGGACAGACAGAACGCACCACTCAAGCTTTAGAGGACATGTTGCGAGCATGTGTTTTGGAGTTAGGAGGCAGCTGGGATAATTATCTTTCTTTGATTGAATTTGCTTACAATAACAGTTACCATTCCAGTATTCAGATGGCCCCGTATGAAGCTTTGTATGGGAGAAAATGCAGATCCCCTTTATGCTGGACTGAAGTGGGTGAGCGAAGTATGTTAGGACCTGATCTAATTCAAGAAACATCCGAACAGGTAAAGAAGATTCGGGAAAATACGCAGCAGGCTCAGGCCAGACAGAAGAGTTATTACGACAAGCGTCATAAGCCCCTATCTTTCGAAGTCGGAGACCATGTATTTTTGAGAATCACACCTACCTCAGGACTAGGAAGGAGAATGGGAGTGAAGAAGTTAAGTCCACGGTACTTAGGACCGTATCTGATTATGGACCGGATTGGAGAGTCTGCATACCGGTTGGCTTTGCCACCCAATCTGTCAGGAATTCACAATGTATTTCATGTGTCGCAGCTACGGAGGTATCTCTCTGATCCATCTCACGTGTTACAGCCAGAAGAAGTGGAATTAAAGGAAAATCTGACGTATCAAGTGCAACCGTTCCAAATTCTTGAAAGATCTGTCAAGCGACTCCGTTCTAAAGAGATTCCTTTGGTGAAAGTATTGTGGAACAACAGATCGGCAGCTGAAGCCACTTGGGAGAGCGAGGACGACATTCAGAATCGCTATCCAGAACTGTTTAGCTCTTAAGTAAGTTTATTTTGCGGACAAAATTCCTATTTGGTGGGGAGAGTGTAACATCCCACATAATTAGTAAAATACATAAGTGTTATATTATATAGATGCATGTGTATGGTTGATGGCTTGCGAAATTACATGGCCTTATCCTTGGATGAGACTAAGGTAAGTATTTAAATTAAAATCATAGGAGGGTGCATATGTAGGCATGTGAAACTTTTATTAAAATCCTATGAGTAATTTGATTGTGTGTTATAAGGCTTTGGTGTTTATTGGACTTGGGAAGTGGACTAGTGTGTGTGGACTTGTCACCTTTAGGCTTGTTTTGTTGGACTTCTTCATGTGATGGCCGATGGCCCAAAGGGTCCTTGGATCTACCTTGTTCAGCCCAATGTTGTACCTACACTTATATCCCCTAAGCCTTGTCCAACAAGGGTGTCTTGTGTATCAAGGGACTTCCACATGGCAAGAGTAACCATTTCCCTCCTCATCCATGCGCATAAGAGAGTAGATAGGACTTAGAAAATCTTCCAACTTTCCCCATGCATGACCGCCACATCACCCTTAGCATGTGCACCATTTGACTTCAACTTCATTGCATGGAAGACACATGTACTCTTTGGCATTCTTTTGGGCTGCATCCTTCTCACCTTAGGCGCACATGGAGAGGACTTACATCAGATTTTCTTATGACACAAATCTGCCTAGCTTGTTGACCAAGAGAACCACCTTACACCTTCCATCATGAGCCTGAAATGTGCAGATTTCTGCATGCTTTTGCAGTCCATCATGAACCAAATTTGTCCCTTGCCTCCACATGCAACAAAAGAAGGATTTTTGGGCAGATTGCATGTGCTTTGAGTGGAGGAGAAATCTGCCAACTTCTTCCACTCCACCTTGTGCGCATGGCTTAGTTGCTTGTGCTAAAAATTCTGACTTAGGTAGCACATCATTCAGATCTAAACCTCTCCCTTCCACCTCCTTGCATGTGCCTAGAGTGTGCAAGAAGCAAGCTCCTTGCTTGTTCAAACCAAGTTTGCAGCCCCACTTCCACAAGAAACCAGATTTGCCATGATGCCTCATCATTTCAACCTCTCCTCCCTTCTTCCTTTAAGTGGTGCGCACAAGAGGGCTGTCCTCACTTTACAAGTGCAGCCAACTTTCCCTCCTCCTCCTCCTCCTCACTCTCTAGCCGTGACTACAAGCACTTTAGGAGAAAAAAAAGACTAAGCCAACTCTCTTCTTCCCTCACCTCTCAACCGTGACCTATACACCAAGCAAGTGAAGTGTGAGTTTTCTTCTCCTTTCCCTCACTGTCCAGCCTTGTTACTCACCCTTGGAAGCTGTCCAAGTTGTTCCTCCTCACCATTTGAGCGCACAAGCCATCTCTAGGAAGGGTGAACTTGTGGTTTTGTAAAGATAGTAGGTGGTGTGTGATACTTGACCAAGAAGTGTGTGCTACAAGAGGTAAGCCTAGAACTTAGACCTCTTTCATTGTGTGTAACCATGTGTGTGCATGAGATGTCTCCTTGATTATGTTTTGTTTTGGACTCAAGAATGAGCATGGTGAAAGTATAATGGTGGAGCTATTGGATGATGATTTGTATGCTTAAGTTATGGAATGAAAGTCTCATGGTTATGCTTGATTTTGATGCCACTGTTTTGTATAAAAATGCCACTGTTTTGAGGATATATAGGCCACTGTTTCGATTTGACAAGATCACCATTTTGATGCCACTGTTTCTGCATAAAATGCTCACTGTTTTAGTGCCTCACATGCCACTGTTTCTGCATAAAATCTCACTGTTTTAGTGCCTCACATGCCACTGTTTCTGCATAAAATGCTCACTGTTTTAATGCCACACATGCCACTGTTTCTGCACAAAAATGCTCACTGTTTTAGTACTTAATGTGCCACTGTTTCTGCATAAAATGATCACCATCTTGATGTCCAAACACAACTCTTTATGCCACTGTTTTAATGTTCAAAAATCACTACTAATGCCACTGTTTTGATGTGCAAATATCACTACTTATGTCACTATTTTGATGTTCAAATGCTACCGTTCATGCCACTGTTTTGATATGCAAATACCACTACTTATGTCACTGTTTTAACGTTCAAATACCACTGTTTCTGCCACTGTTTGATGCCACTGTTTCTGCCACTGTTTGATGTCCAAAATGCCACTGTTTCTGTTTGAAAACGTTCACTGTTCTGCTGTAAGGTGCTACTGTTTTCCTGCTGTAAAACGTCACTATTTCTGCTCACTATTTTTAAGGAAAACGTCACTGTTTCTGCCCACTGTTTTTAAGGAAAACGTCACTGTTTTCTGCTCACTGTTTTAAAGAACAACTCACTGTTTTCTGCTAACTGTTTTAAGAACAAACGTCACTATTTTCTGCTGTAAAACGCTGTTGTATGCTCACTGTTTCTACTGTAAAACGCTGCTGTATGCTCACTGTTTCTGCTGTAAATCGCCGCTGTAAATGATTGGTTGTAATTGATTTAGGTGCGCTTAAGAAGTGAGATACTTCGCTGCTGTTGGTATTATTTAAGGCACGCAAGGTAAGTGTCAGGCGATATTACCTAATGTGACTATTGACTACTGGTATAAAGTTGTGACATGATGCTCCATACTCCGTAAAAAGATTATGTTCCTTATGATGAAAGAAAACTGTCAAAAATGTGCCGTGATGGCTATAGAAATGTGCCGTGATGGCTATATGATTATGAGGTAAAGTTGTTATGTGGCAGCATAACGTATATGAAAAGTATATGTGCCGTGATGGCTATATGAAAAGTATATAAGCATGCACCTTACATCATATCGCATTTTTGTACGTTTTGTGTGTGAAAGCATAGCATGGCATGCATGTACCAAGATCATATAGGCCTTGTTTTTAGAATAGTTATGTACAGGACCATGTGTTTGAGCAAGCATCATATAGGCATCCCTAAGGTACCAGGGTATGGGACACTTGGCATCAGTCCGCATAGGCCCACAGTTGGAATCCACAGAGAGCTCAGGTGCCATGAGTATTTGATATCCACTGTGAAGTGCGCGCACGGCGGTGCTAAAAGCGCAAAGGAAAGGCGTTATATACGCATTATATATGAATATGATGAAAAGGAAAGGCGTTATATACGCAATATATATGAATATGATGAAAAGGAAAAAGGAAAAGGAACAAGGATATGTTGAAGTGGCTGTTTATGATTTTGTGCCTAGTTAATACTGTTATATTATTGGTTTTGTTGCCACACTACTGGGATTATTCTCACCCCTTTGGGGCTGCTATTTTCCTAAATGGCAGGAGGACGTAAAAGCATTTGAAGAAGTGATGTTTGCTGTTGCTTGCTGGTGCATGGACTTTTACTGTTGCTGTTTGACTGATTGGATGACTGTAATACTTAATATTTTGGTACTCTTGGATGACTGTAGACTTTATCATCTCTATTTTACCTTGAACTTTTATGAACAGCGGCTGTTTTGGAAAACGTTTGTGAAAGGAATTTTTGAAAGACTTAAGTGCTGAAAATTTTACAGTGCACCTTACGGGTGGTGTTTTTTGGGCAAAGGAACTCCGATTTACTATTATTTTATATGCACGCGAAGCCCTCAACGTGCTCTTTCTAAATCACTTGAAATATTTTTTATCGTCCAAACAGAAGTGATAAGAATTGTGAAACGCGTTACGGATTTCTATTTTGATGAGGATCTTTGTTAGCTTATGTGACGTTAAAGACTCTAATTCCGCTTAGCAAACGACTCTCTTGGATGCATACAAGGGAGGGCGTTACAACTGTGGTGTTCATCTGGTGGCTTTCAAGAAAGGGTTCTTGCATCATTGACGAACGGTGGTGTGGATCACCATTAGAGGGTTTGAACCCTTCAAGCCTGACATCTGATCTCCCTGACTGATCAGGCCAAAAACAAGGTAACATCATGTTGTCTTAAAGCATGAACCTATGTGTGCATGTATGTTCCGCAGTAAAATTTTTGTTTTACACCTTACATGCATCGGCCTTCAAAGGCCAGTTTACTTTCAAGTGGTATCAGAGCCTGGTTGCTTTACCATCGACGGGTGATGGTACCTTGTTTGTGAAAGAAGTTTTTCACGGTCAAAAATCTTTAACGGGTTAAAGTTTAAATTCTGCATATGGATTTTGAATCACAAATCCTTTAAAGTGTTAAAGTTTTTGTTTTTATGAACATGTAAATTTGATTCTGTGTTCATAAAACATTATGCATCATGGTTTAGTTTCTTTTTCTTTATGAAAGTTTTAAAAGGAACACCCTTTTTGAAAGGGAAGATTCGGCCATGGAGGGTACTAAGAGTACCTTGAATGATTTCTTATTTTTCTCCATGAATTGTGTCATGTTTATATGCATGAAATTTTGTGACAAAATTTATCATATAGTCACCTATATGATTCGGCCATGTAGGGGTTCATGGCTACATGCATGGTTTAATTTTGTTTTCTTTAAGAAAGAATTAACAAAATTTGAATTGAAATTGTTTTTAAATTCGGCCAATGAGAAATTTAAGATTATGAATCTTGATGTTATTTTGATGTTTAAATGTTAAATGTCAAAATAAATGTGAAAATGTTATGTGATAATATAATGTTTGTGTTTGCAAGTTTTGAACTTTTCAGGTACAAACAGGAAGGGGATGGTCATGGTGCCCGGATTTGAATTTTTTTGAATTTTAAATTAATGTGTAATCGCGCATTTTAATTTACAAGTGTATTTGTAATTTAAATTTTGTAATTTTGTCCCTCCAAAATGTTATGGAGTTTCTTTAGTTATTTGTAATTAGAGAAATAGGCTAGTGGCGTATAGACGACAAGCGGCCGTTGCTTAAAGAAGCAAAAGGACAAAAGCGCGAGCACCATGGCTATCTCAATATAAACTATTTATATGCATGTATGATTAGAACGTCTAGTATGCATAAATTGGGCAAACCGCGTTTTGTATGGTTATTATGTTTGTCCAATAGCGACTAGTGTATACCGATAAATGTTTGACATAGGTAACGACTAGCATGATAACTTACAATATACGTTTGATGGGACCTAATTAACCCCAAGATAAAAGGAACCCTTAAAAGGAATAAATAATTAAGCATATGATTACCTCCCACCACCAATGCTACTCAAAACTCTTCTACATAGTGGTGCTCCACAACTCAGTTGGGACCCACTATTTCGTTGGGCTAGAGTAGTGTTTGAAGTGTAAGACACTTAGGGTGCTGGTTTAATGCTTAACTAAGACATAAGTTGCAGGCACAGCCGGACTTATGTGCTTAGGGTAATGGTGCTAGGTTGGTTGCATGAGATGCACCACTAAGTGACAAAGAGTTGTCAACCTAATGTTAAGAGAGGGTATGAGATACTGTTGATAAAGATCAACCCTTTATTTAAATTAATCTTGCGGTCTCAGACGGAGGTTAAAATAAATAATCGCACTCTTAATCCCACTAAGGTAAAATCTAAAGTAGATTAACCCTAAGTCAAAAGGAAGGGTCATTGACTTAGATAAAATAGTGGGAGGGGCAAATTATTTCAAGTCTTTAATAATTTGCTTTTAACTACATAACCGTATATTAACTAAAACTATCTTTACATCCTTTTCAGCTTATAGTATGACTAATCCACTGTCACTGCGTTCAATACTCGATACGAATAAACTGACCGGTTCAAATTTTATGGACTGGTATCGGAACCTAAGAATAGTTCTAGGGCCGAAAAGATTGCCTACGTTTTAGATGCTGTAATACCCGTAGCTCCACGGGAAGGGGAAGAAGGGTTTGCGGAATTTGATTTCGTAACCCATCAACAGCACTTAGATGACAATGTGATGGCAGTATGCATCATGTTGGCATCCATGTTGCCTGAACTGCAAAAGCAACATGAGCATATGGATGCTCCCTCTATTATCGTACATCTCAAGGAGTTGTATGATATTAAAGGCAGGCATGAGAGGTATGAGGCCTCAAGAGAACTGTTCTCTTGTAGGATGACTGAGAGCATGTCTGTTGCCAGCCATGTTCTCAAGATGATCGGGCTGATTGAGAAGCTAGGAAACCTAGGCTTCATCATGGATGCCGAGCTAAGTAATGACTTAGTCCTCACCTCACTTCCACCTTCCTTCAGTCAATTCATCATGAATTACAATATGCATGGGATGCAAGTGAGCTTGCCTGAGTTGTTAAGCATGTTAACAACAGCTGAAGTGTCTATCAAGAAGGATGGGACACAGGCTCTTTTGATTGGTGGGCCTAGAAATGCCAAGGGAAAGGGTAAGGAGCCTGCAAAAGGTGACCCCCTTAAGCCCAAAGGCAAATCCAAGAAGAAGAAGGGCAAGAAGAAGGGTAAGAAGGCACCTAAGGACAAGGGTGATGTTGAGTGCTTCCATTGTGGCAAGAAAGGCCACTGGAAGAGGAATTGTCCAGACTACCTGAACAATGTGAAGGACAAGAAGCATGGTGATGCTTCTGCCTCAGGTATTTTCATGATTGAGATAAATTATTCTTATGCTAATCCATCCTCATGGGTATTGGATACCGGATGCGGTTCTCATATCTGCAATATGTTGCAGGTACTTAGGAGCCCAAGGAGATTGGATAGAAACGAGGTGGATCTCCGCGTTGGTAATGGAGCAAGAGTTGCTGCTCATTCAGTTGGAGATGCTGACCTTATTTTGCCTACGGGCCTTTTATTGCATTTGAATAATTGTCTTTATGTTCCGCATATTTCTAGAAACGTTATTTCAATTTCTTGTTTAGAACAAGATGGTTATACTTTCAGTATTAGGGATGGTACTTTTTCTATCATTTTGAATGATATGGTTTACGGTACTGCTACTTTAATAAATGGATTGTATGTGTTGGAAATGGGAAATGAAGTGCTCAATATAGATGTGAAACGACCTAGGACGGATAATCAATCTTATCTTTGGCACTGTAGACTAGGGCACATAAATGAAACAAGATTGTCTAGGATGCATAGAGATGGATACCTGGACTCCATGGATTTGGAATCCTATGGACAGTGTGAATCTTGTCTAGCTGGGAAAATGATTCAACAAAAGCCCAAAGGGCTTGAGAGTCATAGGGCTAGTGAGTTATTAGAACTCATTCATACTGATGTATGTGGCCCAATGTCTATTGAGGCTAGAGGTGGATATTCTTCTTTCATTACCTTTACAGATGACAAATCAAGATTTGGGTATATATACCTAATGAGATATAAATCTGAAGCGTTTGAAAAGTTCAAAGAGTTTAGGAATGAAGTGGAGAAACAACGTGGCAAGATGATTAAGACATTACGATCAGATCGTGGTGGTGAATATTTGAGCCACGAGTTTCAGGGTTATCTGAGAGAAAATGGAATTCTCTCACAATTTACCGCTCCTTACACACCACACCAAAACGGTGTCTCCGAAAGGAGAAACAGGACCTTGTTAGACATGGTTAGGTCTATGATGAGTGAGACTCAACTTCCAAAATCGTTTTGGGGATATGCCTTAGACACAGCGGCATACCTTCTAAATAGGGTACCGTCTAAATCTGTTCAGACCACACCATATGAGATATGGAGTGGTAAGAGACCCAACCTGAGTTACCTCAGGGTATGGGGATCGCCAGCTTATGTCAAAGCGTTGACATCAGACAAGCTTAGTGCTAAGAGTACTAAATGTCTATTTGTGGGGTATCCTAAAGGTACTAAGGGATACTACTTCTTCTCCATGGAAGAACACAAAGTGTTTATGTCAAAGAATGCTGAGTTCCTTGAGAAGAATTTGATCTCTCAAGGAGGCAGTGGGAGTAAGATTGATCTTGAAGAAGTGCAAGATCCACAAGAACAGATTGAGGAACCCGAGTCTGCTCCGCAGGCGACGTTCTCCAATGGAGAAGTAAACACACAACTCCGTAGATCTACAAGGGTCATCCATCCACCTGAAAGGTACGGGTTTGTGATTGAGAATCAGCAAACTGTTGAGGATGAAGAACCAAGTAACTACGAGGAGGCGGTCAAAGATGTTGACTCCTCAAGATGGCTTGAAGCCATGGAATATGAAATGGATTCGATGTATCAGAACAAGGTATGGACCTTGGTTCCTAAACCACAAGGAATAGTTCCTATCGGTAATAAATAGGTCTTTAAAAGAAAGACTGATGCAGATGGCAACGTTCAGACCTACAAAGCTAGGTTGGTGGCGAAAGGGTATCGTCAAAGACAAGGAGTTGACTATGATGAAACTTTCTCACCAGTTGCCATGATCAAATCTATTAGGATCATGCTTGCAATAGCAGCATACCACGACTATGAAATTTGGCAAATGGATGTCAAGACCGCCTTCTTGAATGGGTTCTTGAAGGAGGAAGTGTACATGACACAACCTGAAGGCTTTGAAAACAAAGATCAGGAGCATATGGTATGCAAACTACAAAGGTCAATATATGGGCTAAAGCAAGCATCAAGGAGTTGGAATATACGTTTTGATGAAGTCGTTAAGAGTAACGGTTTTATCAAGAACGAGGATGAACCTTGTGTTTACAGAAAGGTTAGTGGGAGTAATGTCGTCTTCCTAGTGCTCTATGTAGATGACATATTGCTAATAGGAAATGACATCCCCACATTAAAAATAACGAAAGAGTGGCTTTCAGAAAACTTTACCATGAAGGATTTGGGAGAGGCAGCCTTTATACTTGGTATAAAGATCTATAGAGATAGATCCAAGAGGCTGCTGGGTTTATCTCAATCCACGTACGTTGACAAGATGCTAAAGAGGTTTAGCATGGAAGGGTCGAAAAGGGGTTTTCTTCCTGTCAGTCATGGGGTACACCTATCAAGGGCTATGTGTCCTAAGTCACAGCCTGAGAAGGATCGCATGAGTAGAATCCCATACGCTTCGGCTATTGGATCCATCATGTATGCCATGATATGTACGAGACCAGATGTCTCATATGCTTTAAGCATTACGAGCAGATACCAGTCAGGCCCTGGAGAGGGTCACTGGACGGCAGTCAAAACCATCCTTAAATACTTAAGAAGAACTAAGGATGCGTTTCTGGTCTATGGTGGGGTTAATGAGTTAACAGTGAAAGGGTTCACTGATGCCAGCTTTCAGAGTGACAAAGATGACTGCAAGTCACAGTCAGGATTCGTATTCACCTTAAATGGTGGGGCAGTGTCTTGGAAAAGTTCCAAGCAGGAGACAACAGCAGACTCAACGACAGAGGCTGAATACATAGCTGCTTCAGAAGCAGCTAAGGAGGCAGTGTGGATCAAGAAGTTCGTAAATGAACTAAGGGTGGTTCCAAGCGTGGATGAGCCCATACAGTTGCTTTGCGACAACACAGGAGCCATTGCGCAGTCAAAGGAACCTAGGTCTCATGAAAGATCTAAACACGTGCTCCGCAGATATCATTTGATTAGAGAAATCATTGATAGGAATGATGTAAAAATGGATTATGTTCCCACAGACGATAACCTGGCCGATTCTCTGACAAAGGCTGTTTCTCAGAGAAAACATGATAGTCATTATGAGGCTTTGGGCATACGACTTAGGTCTGATTGGCTCTAGGCCAAGTGGGAGCTTGTTAGCATATGGGTGTCCTAGAGACAATCTTTTGATTAAATAAAGGACACTAGATGTAGGACTTTGTTTGTCGCAAATAAATGAAAGCACTATTTATTCAGTTTCATATTGTGTCTCGATATTACTGTTAATATTATATGAACGAACTGGATAAACCCCTTGGAATAGAACAGGTATCTCTTGAGTATCTGTGATGAGATCACGATCATGAGGATTCAAGGATATTGCATGTCTATTCCTAATTATATGTTCCTAGTCTAGAGACACTGAGTTTGGGGATCAGTGATCTCGAGTAAAGACTAGTACGACTTATCTACTTGTATATGGATACAAGGTAAAGACCTCATGAGCTGCAGATATGGAGATATCTTAGCTAAAGTCGTGGGTGGACCTATAAGAGTATAGCTCGCACTGAACAGACCCAAAAGAGACTCTATGAGGAAATCTCACAGATAGTGTCATTAGAGTAATCTCTTTATGTTTGGGTATGTCTTTCCTTAGACCAGAAGTTATTACCTAGACTGTGTTCTTGAAGGCATGTTTTGATTGTATGCCTCGTCTGCCTGAAACATGGAGACTCATAGGTATACTGTTGGGCGTGTCCTTAAAGGGCACAGGGCTAGGGTAATAAGCTGAAGGAATTCGTCAAATCTCTGTGAGAGGTTAGGTTATCTGTAAACCGGAGAAATCGGGATGACATTTACAGGGACTCGGGAATCTATGCATAGTAAAAGAGATCATGAGATGATCTGCCTTTAGAGTAAGTAAATTGAAGATTCCCTATTTCGAATAAAGCTTATCCTAAACCGCAGGGGTTGATACATTTCCTTACCCTAGGTTAATGGGAAGATAACTGAGACGAAGGGAAATACATACGGTAACCAAATATGTGCAATAGGTTGATCAAGTCATTAATCTGACTAGTTCTGGGGCAACAAAGCATTGCTAGTGCTTTGTGTTGTCATTAATTGGGTTGTGGGCTTGTTGGGCCCAAGGCCAGTTATGTCAGAAGCTAAGTTGGACCTAATGGGTCACACACTAACACCTTGTAGTCATGATGGACTAGCTTTAAAGGTATTGGGCCTAATAATGGTTATTAGCCCAAGAAGCTGTTTGGAAGCCCACCTAAATGGGTGGGTGGTGCATGGAGTTTAGTAATGGGCTTGGATAGTCCAAGCCATTACTAATTAATTTAATTAGTTAAAATTAATAATCAAATATTTGAATTTCGAATTTTGAATTTGAAATTTGAATTTTGAAATTTGAATTTAGAATTTGAATTTCGAAATTCGAATTTTGAATTTGAAATTTGAAATTTGAAATTTGAATTTTGAAATTTGAATTTGGATTTGAATTTTGAAATTCGAATTTTGAATTTGAAATTTGAAATTTTGAATTTTGAATTTTGAATTTGAATGTTTGAACGTTTGAATTCAAGTGTTTGAATTCGAATTTGAATTGGTTTTGAAAAGTTGTTTCATAACAAAAGGATAAGACAGGATCTTATTGGAGCATATTCCTTGGATCAAGAAGCATCTTTGGAGGCACTTCCTTGTTGTTTGGTGCGCAAGTTTTAGGTGATAAGAATGTCATCTTATCACTTAAAACAAACCTCCATTCAGATTTGGTGGTTGAGGGAATCAGTGGGTGAGTTGATTCAAATTTTGAATGCAACTACTCAATATATTTGGACCCCTTCTAGGGCTGAATTATGCGCATGAGAAGTATATACTATATGATAGTTTATGAATTTAAGTTTAAATTATTTTGAACTTAATTTAATGTGGATAAGATTGGAGGTTGTTGGCAAAGTTAGTTTTGCAACAGCTCCACCTTATCTCACTGTTCTATGCGCAAATTTCAAAGCAATTTGAAAGTTTGTTTTTCATTTTGAATGAATTAAATCCCTCCTCCTCTCCAAGTGTGCGCATATAACATGACTTGTTCCTCACCTTAGGGTTTTGTGAAAACCTAGCCAACTCTCCTCCATCTATGCACCATTCTGTAGGGTAGCTCACTACACCTATCCAAACAGAATACCTAGCCTCCACCTTCACCACTTGTGCGCATAGCAAGCCTCACTGTGGTGTTCATCTAGTGGCTTTCAAGAAAGGGTTCTTGCATCATTGACGAACGGTGGTGTGGATCACCATTAGAGGGTTTGAACCCTTCAAGCCTGACATCTGATCTCCCTGACTGATCAGGCCAAAAACAAGGTAACATCATGCTGTCTTAAAGCATGAACCTATGTGTGCATGTATGTTCCGCAGTAAAATTTTTGTTTTACACCTTACATGCATCGGCCTTCAAAGGCCAGTTTACTTTCACACACAAGGACCAACAACGCCTTGGGGCACTTACAACCCACCACAGTCCAGTTATATACATAATATTCATTACGTTTCAATCGCCAAGTTCTATTTCATGCTTTTATTAACCATACGTATAATCAAATCATGAATTAGGCTTAAAGCCCTTTACATTCCATTTACATACTTCCAATACATCATAGGTGGCTATGGACAGATCCCATGCTCACACAGAATATACATATGTATCAAAGTTTAGTTATCTATATACAAATGCATGGCATTTTCAACATGCACAAGTTCATGGCCTCAGTTCAAAACATAAATTCCTATGCTAAGTGTATCCAACTGAATCCTCTAACATGTGATGCCTTCCATATGCACCTCATGCTCCACACCTCCACGCTCAACCTAACCTGGAATGATGTCCCCAAATACGGGGTGAGATATACAAATATATCTCAGTAAACCAAGGGTACTAGAGGATCACTCCACCTCATGGCTCACTCAATGTGCAAATATCGCATTATACAATATGCATGACATACAATATTACCAACAACTAGGGACAAACCAAGAACATCCACAATTGGATTACGTTCGAGGACTCCATCATATAACTCCCGAGACCTTCCTGGTGCCTCTCCCATGGTTGAGACGACTCTATGGAAAAACCCAACTGGAACTCCTCATGAGCCCTATCCAATGGAAGTCCCACGTTTGGATCATCCTGGTGCCACTCCCAGAGTTGGCCCCACGGCAAAACACGACTGGAATTCCCAGCAGAATTATCCAGCGGATGTCCAAACCAACTGTTACGATCTCGGCAAGTGTACCGAATCGCGCAAGTAATACAGTGATAAATCACAGTTCGTATCCACAGAGAGTGTGTTTAAATCAATTAAAACTCTTTCTTTTAAGATTAAATATTTCAAAAGGGTTTTGACACGAATGTCAGGATTGTGTGAAAATTTGATTTGTAAATTTAAAAGACTTGTTTTTGGTTCTTTTTGAATAAGAATTGAAATAAGGGTTTAAATATATGAGAAAAGCGCTGTAGTAGAGAGCACTCACCAATGATCCCCACCTTTTACTCTGGATTAAGTTAAGTATTAATATATAAATCGTGAACTTAGATAATTATCAGATAAAAGTATCAATAGTTAATTCTCAATCCCTTGAGGAATTAACCCTTTAATCTCATATAGAACCCTAATTCCTTGAGGTGCCCTATATGAGATCAAGCATAACGATCGATAATTGAAACATCTACAATATGAATCATGTCTATGTCTAGATCATGTTCATACCGTCGTTCTATCCCCTTTCCGGATTAAAGACCTCAGATCCCTCTTGTTGGCCCTAATCCTCAGATTTATTATTACTTACTAGATTGATCGGATCTAATAATAACAATACAATACGAACAGAATAGAACGAAATTCAAAAGATAAATATATTCATAAAAACTCAATCCATTGTATCAGGGGTTCACAAGGGTTCGTGACCCTAGCTACAGCAAAAGAGGTTCTAGCCAACCATTATCATGGCTAGAATCCAAAATTCAATTGAAAAACAAAAACTAAAAGAACTACAGAAAGGTAGAAGAAGAGATCTCTCTCAGAACTTCCGCCTCCGAATGATCTCAGTTGTGTAGAATATCAGATGTGTCTCCTAGGGTTGCCTTATGCCCTTTTTATAACTTGAAAAATCCTCCTTTCCTCGCAACTGACAGCTGTCTTTCTCAATCCCACGCTTGGAGCGCAGGATCCACGCTCCAAGCGTGGAGCTTCTGCCATCTTTGCTTTCTCCACGCTCCAAGCGTGGAGTTCCACGCTTGCAGCGTGGACTCACTGTTCTGAAGTCTCCTCCTTACTCCTGTATTTGTTATTTTCCTCCTGTAAACATGAAGAATTTGAGTGAGAGAGTGTCTGACAATTTTATTCAATAATTTTACCACATATACACTTTTATATACAGTTTTAGATCTGATTTCCTGCTGTTTTTGATCTATAAAAGTATATATGCTGGAAGCATATCAAACAATTCCCAGATTTAAACATTGCTGTCCTCAGCAATAAACTGATTCAAACTTAGAACTTCGTACAGCAGTGTTTCAACACAATATCAACTAAACACTTGAAGAAACCATTATGTCATGCCTGACTGAATTCTGCAAGAATTCTGATGATGCCATCAATTCTCTGCAATTTCATGAATGTAATCTGAACATCCCTCACCAAGACAAACTATATCACTCTCACTCTTGTGTTTTCAGGGTGTCAGACATACATAACCATCACAGCTGAAACACTACCATAGGCTTGATCATATTCTCAATATCCTTAAAATTGAAGGATTCAAACACATGCATTTAACTGATCAAAGGACTTTCAATGGTTTTAATTTGGCCTGGCTAAGGTGGGAATTTTGTATGGAGAGTGGCTTCAAATGCTATGAAATTGACACTGAGAACTTATCAATTTTGCTCCACTAACTTGCCCACAGAATTTCGGGAAGTCAATTCCTATGTTGACCAATTTATTCACACTGCTTCACCCGCATGTTTTTCTTTTTCCTTTTTCTTTCTCTTTTTTTTTTTTTTTTTTTTTCAATCAATCTGCTTAGTGTAGTGGAGCTTACCTTAGATATTTTCTCTCTTTTTGAGAAAAATCAGTAGTTCAATCTCACTTAGGGTAAGTTCATCATAGATAGGTTAAGCAACAATTTGGTAATCACCAATGAATAGGTTCAAACCTCAAAGGGATAACAATGGAAGATTAATTATACAGGTGAGCTTTATGGCCAGGGCTATCAAGAACAAATTGCCTTATCATATCAGTTAAAATGCATGCTTTGTAGAGAAACAAACCAAGTTCTAGAGTGTCAGTACAGTGAGGCCTCTCAGAAAAATTTTACTGTCTAGGCTCAAACCTCAAGGCTATGATTTCAGACTAGAATTCACAGAGATATCAGGCATATCATCAATCTTAGCACATAATTTCAGACAGACGAACAATTCTAATCTCTACTCATGCCAAGTGACATCATGCCAAAACTTTCAAAGCTTAATGTACTTCCTAAGATGAATTCAATCATTTGTTTAAGGAAGCAACATCTAAATCTGAGATTATCAATAGGCATATTCCAAACAACATACATACAGGCATATTTCAAAAAATTTTGCTGAATTTTTAAAATTGCTTAAGCTAAGACAGATATTTCAACTGAAAATGTAAGTTGGTTCGAATATCTCCCCTGAAATGAAGTGTGGTTCCACAATTGCAGCTAAAGTGCAAGAACAGGTGGGCAAGGTCATCCACCATTCCCAGATTTTAGAAATTGCTGTCCCCAGCAATAACTAAGTTCAATCGATAAGAACGGCTGCGCAATTAAAGCACACATCATTAACAATAATATATCAGCAAAACAGTGAGAGAGACCCTGAGATGTTCATATCCAAAAAGTACTTGACCCTAACAAAATCCTATTGGTCATTTAAAACAAAACACAAAATTTAACAATGTCCGAAAATAAATAAAAGTAACAACAGCCAATGATCACTCCTCCATAGTATACTGCTGGAAAGAGCTAGGAGGATCGGCTGGATCAATCCCCATCTTCAAGCACATGGCCTTCATCATGGCATGCATCTCGAGTATGATCGGAGAGTCCTCATAGAGTGGCTGACGAGCAGATGAGGATGCTGCTGATGTCTGGGATGCTGGAGGTGCCTGAGGTACTGGTGGATCCTGTGGCTCTGGAGGGGGTATAGGATTTCCCTGGCTATTGAGAAGCCATGCTGCATGTTTTTCAGATTCCTTGTAATATCCTTCCAAGGCAGGCTTTGTCATAGGCTTTTCAGCCTTTACATCCAATGGCTCATTAGCAGGAATTTCAACCCCAGCTTTAATACACAGCTGGGAGATTAAAGAGCTGTGAGCCAATAGATTATTTTCCTTGCTCTGGGTTATCATGTGGACAATCCTGTCAGATAAAATGGCAGCAATATTCAGATTTTTGTCCCCCATCAGCACATAATATAGCACAGCCCTCTCGACATTAACATCACTTTTGTTCGTAGAAGGGATAACGGTTGCATTCACAAAAGTGTGCCAGCTGATAGCCTCACCAGTAAGGCTGAGCCTAGTAAATTTTTCGGGTACATTTGTGAGACCCGGCCTAAATTTCCATTCAGAGAATGGACTGGTGATCTTTTCCCGAACTTCATCAGCTATGATGGGCATTTCTTCCCGATAATATCCTTCTACCGGCTGCATCAGATTGAATAGTCGGGCAAACTCGCACTCAGCCGTAGGGTCATACGAAGTCTGGAGGAATTCTTCAATTGTCGCCGCATCAAATGGCACTTCTTTCCCTCTCACCCAACTCTTTCGGGTGGCATTGACCATGTTCTTATCAGCATTGGCAATAAATTCCCTGAGAATGCGCCCAGAACTGTCTTGTGGAAAAGTGACCAATGTCCTCCAGTGTCTCCTTTGAACCACCGAATAAATATTGTCAAAAAGTAGGAGACTCCCCAAATCGAATCCCCTTTCTTTGATGACATTTTTATTCAGCAGTTTAGTGTCATAAACGTCCTGCTTTTCAGCGGACAGAAATCTTCTGGGATCAAAATTTGTGCGGGGTCTTTTCGCAGTAGACGACCCTTCTGTGCTCTTTTTCAGTCTTTTCTCCTGAAACTCAGAAAAGTTCCCAATACATGTGCACAACAAATATTATCAGCAGACAGATTCATTTCATATTATCATTCAGCTCAATTCCCAGATTTAAATTCAACCATCTACTCAAATAAATAATCCCAACCCCATTAATCATGGCAAACAACACTTGTATCTCTCCAAGACACATGACCACACAACAAAATTTTATGCAAATTAAAACAGTTCATGCCACGTATTTTGCCTTTAAATATTCATTCCACATGCATATTAAGCAGTTAAACATACACATACCACATGCCATTAAAAAATCATACCTCTCCTATACGTCAACCATCATCAAGCAATGAAAGAAAAGAAATAAATATGTGTACCTTTTCTCCAGCCATTTTTGATCAAAATTTTGAATTTGATGCAGAAATTTGTGTGAACGGTGAAGAATACAAACTATGGTGGAGATGATGGCGGTGCGGTGGCGGTGTGGGTGTGTGGTGTGGCGGTTGTGCAGTGGTGCGTGTGTGGTGGTGTGAAGGGGGAAGAAGAGGTGGGGAAGTGTGTGGTGGTGTGTGGTGTGTGTGTGTGAAATGGGGAAGTGGAAGAGGGAGGAGTGAGAGGGAGACGAAGGAGAGAGAGTGAGGAGGGAAGGAAAAGGTGAGGGGAAATGGGGAATAGGTGGGAAGGGGGGAAGAGGAAATAAAAGAAAAATGGGGGAGGGGATGCGTTGCGGCGCTTGGGAATTAGGGTTGCGCACTTAAAACCCTGTCCACGCTGCAAGCGTGGGATTCCACGCTTGAAGCGTGGACCTACTGCCTCTGACGATCCAAATTCCTTGTCCACGCTGCAAGCGTGGGGTTCCACGCTGCAAGCGTGGGGTTCCACGCTTGGAGCGTAGACATTCTGTCTGTTGACCTTTCAAATTCCATCCCCACGCTTCAAGCGTAGGGTTCTACGCTTGGAGCGTGGGACTACTGTCCCCTTTTGAATTTCCTGCGCTGCAAGCGTGGGTTCCCACGCTTGGAGCGCAGACTTGCTGTCCTTGGCCCTTCAACTTCCTTTTCCACGCTCCAAGCGTAGGGTTCCACGCTTGGAGCGTGGGACTACTGCCTGTGTGTGGTTCTTGCGCTGCAAGCGTGGATTCCCACGCTTGAAGCGCACAGCTTCTGTTCCAACTTATTTTCTACGCTCCAAGCGTAGGGTTCCACGCTTGGAGCGTGAACCCTCTGTCCCAAGTTTCTTTTCTCTGCTTGAAGCGCAGAGTTCTACGCTTCAAGCGTAAACTCTCTGGAGCATTTTCACTTCCTTCTTTTATTCAATTTTTTTAATTTTTCTCTGTTTAAAAAAAAAAAAAAAAAAAAAATGAAAACAAGAAACAAATAAAAGGATAAAAATGTTGGGTTGCCTCCCAACTAGCGCGTGTTTAACGTCCCGAGCCTGACGGTTACCTCATTTAAGTTGCAATTGAATGAAGGCGCAAAGCCACAACTTGTTTCACTACGGGTCCTCCATGGAAGAACTTCAATCTAGAGCCATTGACCTTGAAGGGTCTGTCGTCCTCCATGGAAGATATCTCCACAGTACCATATGGAAAGACCTTTTTAATCACAAAAGGTCCTGTCCACCTGGATTTCAACTTCCCTGGAAAAAGTTTCAATCGGGAATTATATAACAATACCTGCTGACCAGGCTCAAACTCCTTGTGTTTAAGTTTGCTATCATGATACTTCTTCGCTTTTTCTTTATAAATCCTAGAGCTTTCAAAGGCTGAATTCCTAAACTCATCAAGCTCTAATAGTTGAAACTTTCGTTTCTCAAGAGCTGCTGTGGCATCAAAGTTTAGGAATTTAATAGCCCAAAAGGCTCTATGTTCAAGCTCCACTGGTAAATGACAAGCTTTCCCGTACACAAGCTGATAGGGAGACATTCCTATCGGAGTTTTGTATGCAGTTCGGTATGCCCACAGTGCATCATCCAGTCTTTTTGACCAATCCTTTAGGGAAATACTGACAGTCTTTTCCAGGATTCGCTTCAGTTCCCTATTGGAAACTTCCACTTGGCCACTTGTCTGTGGATGATAAGGTGTAGCGACCTTATGCTTGACACCATATTTTGTTAACAGATTTTCAAACTGCTTATTGCAAAAATGAGAGCCTCCATCACTTATGATTGCTCTTGGCACTCCAAATCTGGTAAAGATATTCTTTCTTAGGAAGTTTACAACCACCTTCGCATCATTAGTAGGAAGAGCTGTTGCCTCAACCCACTTAGAAACGTAATCCACAGCTACCAGAATGTATTGGTTGGAATATGAAGATGGAAATGGTCCCATGAAATCAATCCCCCATAAATCAAATAATTCCACCTCCATAATAGTGTTTAGAGGCATTTCATCTTTCCGGGAAATGTTCCCTGTCTTTTGGCATCTTTCGCATTTTTCCACATACTCTCTGGCATCTTTGAAAAGAGTAGGCCAGTAATACCCACTTTGCAATACCTTTTGTGCAGTTCTATTTCCACCAAAATGACCACCATAATCAGAATTGTGACAATGCCATAAAATTTCCTTGATTTCCAATTCTGATACACATCTTCTCAAGATTCCATCAGCACATTGGAAATACAGGAATGGATCATCCCATACATACCTCCTGGCATCATGTAAGAACTTTTTCACTTGTTGCTTTGTGAGATCAGGAGGTACTTTCTTGATGACCTTAAAATTAACAAAATCAGCAAACCATGGTTCCATATGTAGTGCAAAAATTGGTTCTTCAGATAATTTCACAGATATTGCAAGGACTTGTTCATCCGGAAAATAATCGTTGATCTCTAAAGCAGGATCATCTTGTAAGGTCTTCTCTCGGATTCTGGATAAGTGATCCGCAACCTTATTTTCCATTCCTGACTTGTCTTTGATCTCTAAATCAAACTCTTGAAATAACAACATCCACCTTAACAGCCGTGGTTTTGCATTTTGTTTAGAGATCAAATACTTTATTGCTGCGTGATCAGTAAAAATGATGGTCTTGGCACCAAGGAGATATGGTCTAAATTTATCAAGTGCATAGACCACAGCGAGCATCTCCTTCTCTGTTGTTGCATAATTTACCTGTGCTTCATTCAGCACTTTGCTAGCATAATAGATTACGTGCAACAGTTTGTTTCTTCGTTGGCCAAGAACAGCACCAATAGCTAGATCACTAGCATCGCACATCAACTCAAATGGCATACTCCAATCAGGTGAAACCAAGACAGGAGCAGTAGTGAGTTTTTCCTTTAATAAATTAAAGGCCTTGAGACATGCATCGTCAAAAACGAACTCATTATCTTTCATGAGAAGTTGACTTAGTGGCTTGGCAATTTTTGAGAAGTCTTTGATGAATCTTCTATAAAAGCCAGCATGACCAAGGAAACTCCTCACTCCATTAACATTAATTGGAGGAGGTAGTTTTTCAATGAGCATTAGTTTTGCTCTATCAACTTCTATACCTTCCTTAGAAATTTTGTGTCCAAGCACAATGCCTTCTTGGACCATGAAATGACATTTTTCCCAGTTAAGGACCAGATTTGTCTCCTGACATCTTTTTAGTACTTTAGATAAATTGCCTAAGCAATCATCAAAGCAAGAGCCAAATACTGAAAAGTCATCCATGAATACTTCTAAGAATTTTTCTACCATATCTGAGAAGATTGATAACATGCACCTTTGAAAAGTAGCAGGTGCATTGCACAATCCAAACGGCATTCTCCTATAGGCAAAAACGCCAAAAGGACAAGTGAATGCTGTCTTTTCTTGATCTTCTGGAGTCACTGCAATTTGATTATAACCACTGTACCCATCAAGGAAACAATAATATGAATGACCTGCTAACCTTTCCAGCATTTGATCCACAAAAGGGAGAGGAAAATGATCCTTCCTAGTTGCTTCATTAAGCCGTCTGTAGTCAACACACATTCTCCATCCAGTAATTGTCCTGGTAGAGATTAATTCATCCTTATCGTTCTTTACCACAGTAACACCTCCTTTCTTTGGTACAGTTTGTACAGGACTCACCCATGCAGTATCTGATATTGAATAAATCATTCCAGCATCAAGAAGTTTAACTACTTCTTTTCTCACCACTTCTTTCATCATGGGGTTCAATCTCCTTTGAGGCTGCCTTACAGGTTTGATATCATTCTCCATGAGAATTTTATGCGTACAGAAGGAAGGGCTTATACCCTTAAGATCAGCCATGGACCATCCTAAAGCAGTCTTATGCTTTAAAAGAATTTCTTTCAGTTTCTTCTCATCATCAGCAGATAAACTGTTATTTATGATCACTGGATATGTTTCATTGTCACCCAGGAACATATACTTTAGGGCTGGAGGTAACTCCTTAAGATCAACTTTAGGAGCACCTATTTCCTTGTCAGAAGTCTTCTGTTCAAGCAATTCATTAGCAACTTTAATGTCTTCCTCAAAAGGGATATGATCTCTTTCTTGCAATTCAACAGTAAATTCTTGCAAGGGAGTTTCATCTTCATGCATCACTTCCTCTAAGACATTAATTTCAAAACAATCACTATCATCATCTGGTCTTTTTATTGCATCAAAGACATTGACAGTGATTGTGTCTTCATTCATCCTTAGCACCAGCTTTCCCTGTTCTACATCAATCATTGCACGGGCTGTGGCCAGGAAAGGTCTACCCAATATGAGAGGCATTTCATTCTCAACCTCCATATCAAGCACAATGAAATCAGCCGGAAAGATGAACTTGTCAATTTTTACCAGAACATCTTCGACTATTCCACTTGGTTTCCTCAAGGATCTATCAGCCAGCTGAAGAGAAACCATAGTAGGCTTCAATTCAGTGATCCCTAAAGCTTTACAAACAGATAAGGGCATCAGATTAATACTTGCCCCTAAATCACACAAAGCTTTGCCAATCTTTGTGTTTCCTATTTCAATTTCAATATTAAAGCTTCCAGGATCACGAAGTTTGGGAGGAAACTTCCTAGTAATAATAGCACTGCACTTCTCATTAAGTGCAACTGTTTGGCATTCCTGTAGCTTTTGCTTCCTGGAAAGGAGGTCTTTCATGAATTTGGCGTAGTTTGGCATATTAGCCAATGCTTCAGCGAACGGAATGTTCACATGTAATTTCTTGAAAAGATCAAGAAATCTGTCATAACTCTTGGCTTTTAATTCTGGCTTCAACCTTCCAGGATAAGGTGCCATTTTCAGCAGATACTCTTCACTGAGTTCAAATTTTTCTTTTGGAAGAGTAGCTGTCTCCTTCTCATCATCAGTTGGTTTCAATACCTCAGGAGATTCTTCTTTTTCTTTTTCAGGTTTCTCCTCTTGTTCAATCTTCTTTTCCTTCTCAATAGGTTTTGGTGGTGATGATACCACTTTCCCACTTCTAGTTGTAACTACCAAACAATCTTCCTTGGGGTTAGTGGTAGTGTTACCAGGAAAGGTACCTGGGGCTCTATCAGATAATTGTTGGGCTAGTTGACCAATCTGATATTCCAGGTTCTTGATTGAAGCTTTTGTATTTCTGGAATCAGCTCTGCTCTCCTCAATGAAAGCATTGGTACTTCTTTGATTAGCCTTACTTTCCTCAATGAAAGCGTTGGTACTTCTTTGATTAGCCTTACTTTCCTCCATTAAAGCGTTAGTACTTTGTGCTAATGATCCGACTAAACGCTCCAGGTCAGAAGGCTCTTTTTTTGGAATAGGTGGTGGTTTTAGATAATTGTCTGATGTCATATCTAAACCAGTACCTTGATAATTTTTCCTCTGGTAATTATTACCACCAGCAGCATTATTTTGATTTCTTGAGAAATTTTGATTAGGGCGCTGATCATACCAAATACCATTTACCTGAAATTGCTGAGTAGAATCTGAGGACATCAATGTAGGACAAGTATTGGTATCATGATCTTCATGACAATACTCACAATCAAGGATAACTGCACTTGCTTGCACTTTGGAAAGTTGCATCCTTTCAAACTTCGCATTTAGATTGGACATTTGTTGGGACAACAACTTCTGTTCCGCCAGCATTGCACTATTATCATTGAGCGGCACTGCTTCCCTTTTTCCGGTCCTTATAGATGTTTCATTCTCGTTCTTAGCTAACTTGTCAATAAGATGATATGACTCAGAAGCCAGTTTGTCACCCAAAGAACCGCCTGCTGCAGTGTTAATCACCAATTTTGTTTCTGGTAGACAACCATTGAAGAAGATTCTCACTTGGTCCCCTTGAGATAGGTTATAATGAGGAACCTTTCTCATGAGGGCCTTGAATCTATTCCAAGAAGCGCAGATGGTCTCTCCAAATTGTTGTTTGAAGGAGGTGATATCATTCACCATGTTGTTGTATTTCTCCATGGGGAAGAACTCTGCAAAGAATTTTTCAGATAAATTTTCCCAAGAGATGATGCTATCCGCAGGTTGTCTTTCCATCCAATCAAGAGCTTTTCCCTTAACAGAAAAAGGGAAAAGTCTTAATCGGATTGCATCATCAGAAACATGTGGAGGCTTTGTAGAGTCACAGATTCGTAAAATCTGTCAATGAATCTGTGAGGATCTTCATTGTCCTCTCCTCCATACTTTTCTCTCTCGGCCAACTGAATGATGTTGGACTTGAGTTCCCATTGATTGTTCCCAAGTTCTGGTGGAACAATTCCAGCATTGGGCCTGTTGAAGACAGGCGTGAGGATGGTGTTCATCCTAGGATCAGCATTCTGATTAGGAGCAGCCATCTCTAGGGTTTCAGCTACTGGAATGGGAGTTGTCTGTGCCCTTTTTCTTTCCTTCTCTTTTTTAGCAATTCGTTCGCTTCTCCTTAGAAAAGCACTGCTTTGCATACAACTTCAGAGAAAA
>JAVKPL010010227.1:0-41127 GCA_032173675.1 Gastrolobium villosum | reverse complement strand
AAATCGATATAAGATTTATTTTTCCCATAATTAATATGATCATAATAAACATTTTGAAATGCAAAATACTGCTCAAGATTTTTAAAGAATGAGAAAATACTGATTGGTGTTATGTTTTTTTTTTTGTAATTTCTTTATTATTATTTTATTCATTTTCTTTCTTACATACATTAATTCCATGTGGTACATGTTACGGTATTAACAAAAGAGGAAGGATATTCTTACTACCAATTTTTTCCACTATCAACTTACTACCTATTTAATCACCATTGGATCAACATTTTCTCTCTCTTCATAAATTTTTTAGCATTCTCTCTCCTTGATCCAATGATGATTAGATTGGTAGTAAGTTGGTAGTGAAAAATATTGATAGTCAAACACTCAAAATATCCTCCCTCTTAACAAAATCTAAAAAAGCAAGGGTGATAGTATCGCCGGTTACTTTTTTAATAGTAGTGGTTTTTGTTTACGTTACAACATGTATAATATGCAACATTACAAAATATAAAAAATAAAAATATGGAAAATAAATCAATATAACTTTATTTTAAATCCATCGAATGATTTTCGACATTGATATATAGTCATCGATCCTCAACGGATAATTTAATCGTGACGGTTTGTTAATCCCGTAATCTTTTGAATCGTTTTAGTCGTGACGGTTTGGCGATTCAAAAATATCATAAATTTATAACAAAAAAATAATAACGTAAAATCTATTTTTTTTTAAAAGGATTAGCTGAGTTGAGACAGCTTGTTAATCCCATAATCTTTTGAATTATTTTAGCCGTGACGGCTTGGTGATTCAAAATTTATAATAAAAAATAATAACGTCAAACCTATTTTTAGAAGAATTAGCTGAGCTGAGACAGCTTGTTAATCCCATAACTTTTGAATCATTTTAGCCGTGACAGCTTGGTAGTTCAAAATTTCCTGCATAATATACAATAATAAAAATAAAAATTATTGAAATAAATATAAATCATCAAAGCCTAAACTTTCCAATAACTTTCTTTAAAATTACTTTCAAAAGTAAAATCAATTAACACACAAACATTTTCTACATAACGACGTAGCTTTGAATTCTTCACTGCACTGGAGGATACATCGAAGCGGAACCATTTTCGCCAAGCTAAAATAAAATTTTAATAATTTAGCCTTCTCATTTCTTAAATAATTATAATTATTTTTTTAATGGATAAAACAAATATTTTTAAAAGCTATTAACAATTCGCACAATTAATTTAATGTAGCCGTTTTAAAATGGATGTGTCAGGGGTGCAGTGGGATTTAGTTTTCACCCTTCTCTGCGCATAATTAGACTCCTGAACATTTGATCTATAATTTTAAGACCAGTTTGCAATAAAAGGTTTTCCAATTTTTTCACTCAAATAAAATTGGTGGCGACTCCATTGTTTTAATTATTTAAATTTTGGGTCGTTACAATGCTTATTATTTTTAATATTAACCGTTATTAATAGTATATATAAAATAATTATAACTCACAAAGTTAACAACACACATTCATAACATTATTATCATGTTAGATAATAATAATATGATACCCAGAGTTGTACCGAATAATCTAGGTGGTTCTTAATTTAAAAGATGAAGCTGCAACAAAACACACAATTTTAACGGAAAGAAGTAAAACCAACCAACTAACAATCACAGAACAAAATAACACATTTTCTTTGCTTGCTGAGTCATTCTTGTTGTACACATTGGCCTTCCCTCCTAGCTCCTAGTCTTCCACATCATACTAGGCTTTATAACCTTTGTCCTTTGCTTTGCCAAATAATTACAATCATATCTTCACAACCCCAAAACTACGTCGTTTTGATTAATAAAGGGTGTTTATGTAATTTTAGGTGAATTAACGAAGGGTGTTTCAGTAAAATGTATATGATATAAAAGTAAATAAAATTACAAAAACACACTTCATTAATTCACCTAAAATTACATAAACACCCTTCATTAATCAAAATGACGTAGTTTTGGAGTTAGCTGGAGATAAACTTATCTCAAGCTGCTTGAGAAATATTTTTCTCATATATATATATATATATATATATATATATATATATATATATATATATATATATATATATAAGAATATATTATTTCTGCAATTTATTTTTAATTATTTATTTTCAGAAATACATAATTAAAAAATAATAATATTATAACTATATATTTTTGAAAAAATATATAACAAAATATCCAATACACCCTGTATATACACCAGCATCTCCGGGGCAAGATAGTTTTTTAGAAAATTCAAAGGAACCGAAGTAGATACTTGAGAATCTTAAAGGATATTCCTGTTATAAGCTTGACTAGCTACTGTAATACTTGGCACTATCATAATAATACTATTTCATGTCATCTTCATAATTGAGTTTTGGAGTTGAAGAACAATGAAGGCCATTGGGAGAAGGACGAAGATGTACTCAAAGCAATAGAGAATGCATTCTATATGTAGTTGTTCACTGAGGACTTAGTTTCAAAACCCCGGTACATTGCACGAAATTCATGGCCTTCCATTCACCAGTACGAGATGGAAAGGTTTCTACCCAGATTCACAGCTGCGCAGGTTGAGAAGGCTATGTTGAGCATCCACCCCTTTCAAGTGGCAGGTGAGGATGTCTTTCCGACGTTTACTCATCCGCCGTAGGATATTAGGCAAATTAATCATACATTGTTTGTGATTATCCCTAAATGAGAGAAACCAAAGCATGTATCCCAATTCCACCCTATTTCTCTTTGTAATGTTTTGTACAAAACTATTAGAAAATGTATTGTCCATCACCTGAAAAATTTATCTGAGCAATTGATATCTCCCTTCCAAGTTAGTTTTGTTGTCAAGCGACACGTTAAGGACAACATTATAATTGCTCAAGAAATGATTCATCCAATGGAAAAGAAGAGGGGTAAGAGAGGATTAATGGCAGTAAAATTTGACTTGAAGAAGGCCTATGATAGTTTAAGTTGGAACTTTATTAAGTTGGTTCTCGAAAAGGTAGGATTGCCTGATCCTTTGACTCATTTAGTTATGCAGTGTGTAAAGTCCTTATCATTCTGGGTGCTTTTGGAATGGAGCGCAAATGTCTGTATTCACTTGGGTCGTGGCATCAGGCAAGGTGAATCCATGTTGTCTTATTTATCTGGGAAAGTTACTCTTGCTAGATCAATTATTCCTAACTACATTGTGCAGAATCACATTATCTTAGTATTAGTTATTTAGTTTGTGACAAGATTGAAAGACTTTAGCAAAAATCCATACAGTGGAAATGGATAAAATCAAACACATCTATCTCTTCTCCTAACATTAAATTGGTTCCCTTTAAATCACTGATATAATTACCCACGCTAATAAATTGAGAAAATAGTATTTTTCCATGCTTAAGAGAAATTAATTAGCTAAGAAATCTGATTAATAAGATGAAATCATTTTTTAGATAAAAGAAATATTTTTAGTAATTTTCGGTAAAACATATTAATTTTACAGTTACTAGAAATTTTAAATGAGATAAAGAGAAAATATCTCATGAGTTTAGTAAATTTATGGGTTGAGTTAACATACACACTTTTGAGTAAAAAATTGAGTCATGGCTAGAAATGAGTAAGAAAATAAAGGTATTTTGGGTTAGCGAAAATATGATGCCCACTTAAATGACTTTAGTGAGTAAAAATGAGTAAGAAAGAGACTCAAAAATCAGACCCGATCATTTTTCTTCTCCATCAAATCGTCAACATCCATTGAAGAATAGGGAGAAAACTTTATAATTTCGTATCTTGAGCTATAGACCACCAAATTAGAAGATTCCAAAGCCAAACTTGTGAGAAATTTCGAGAAGAACACATTGTTCACTATGGACATAGATCTCCTCCTCCAAAGATTTCGGGTTTCTTGGGAAAACTTGGAATTTGAGGGAGTTTGAGTCCACGGGAACTTGAAGTGAGCTTTCCCCTCCTTTTGTGAGTTCATTGTGATAAGGAATTGCCTATCTTTTCTTATTTCCATGAAATTTTAAGAATTCTAGGTTTTCATGAATAGTGAGAGAGTGTTTAGAATGTGTGTACATTATTGGTTTAACCCTTTATTTATAAATGGGTTACCTAGCAGGTAGAGGTGGCAATATGGGTTGAACCCGAAAGGTCAACCCGCCAAAACGGGACGGGTTGGGTTACATATTTCAACCCACCAACCCGCCCCGTTGGGTTGTGGGTCAAAACGGATTGGCGGCATGTCGGGGCGGGATAGCCCGCAGGGTCAATTTTTTTTTTTTTTTACTATTATGTAGTTTTTTATTTGTTTTTAAACTTTTGTGATATCTAATTTTTTATAATCTAAGTACTCTCTAGAAAAAATATAGAAGAAAACTTTATTTATGACAAAAATAATTTATGTATGGAGATAAAAATAAGTTTGTAAAGAATATCTAACTAAATATTAGCATACCTTTAAACTTAAGATTGGAAAAAAACTAAGGGGAATGTGATATAAAAATAATTAATATTATAATATTTATAAAATGTTATTTATTTTTTATTTTTAACTATTTTTTATTTTTAATTATTTTTTATTTTTTAAACGGGTTGACCGACCAACCCACCATAAAACGGGGTGGGTTGGGGTTTTCAACCCAAATTCAAGTGGCGGGGCGGGGCGGACCAATCCACTTTTGGTGGGTTGGTGGCGGGGCGGGTCAATCCGTTTTGCCACATCTACTAGTAGGAGTGAATTTTGGGAATTCTTAGGATTATTGGGGTCTAATTCTTGATTCATTATTACCGTATTAGGATTAGTATAATTAAAGAATCTTTCCTTAATTTTCCTCTTAATCGTTAGTTTTTTTTGGACTTTCTAAAATATGGGCATGGTCCATAACAGATATAGCAGTGCTGAAAATTGTTTCATATTTTATTAGATACAGCTTTCTCGTGTCTTTTTCTAACATAGATTACATCATGTAAAGAATTTTAATCATTCATTAATATCTCAATAATAATAATTTCAATGACAAAACTAGTAAAACGGAGAAGAGGAAATAGAGTTTAATTGTTAGCCATTGACCTATCAATAAATGAGTGAAATTTTTCACATAATTTGATGATGCTAAAAAGAGATATGAGAAAATTCATTTCACATGTGAAGAGACGTTGCAATTACAAAATAGTATAACACAAATGACTGAGTTAGATAATATTTTTTTGGGAAATACATTTGTCATGTCACATGACAAATGAATAGTGATCATGTTAAGAAAAAGACAAGTAAAATTCATTGAATAATGTGCCATCTCATTTTTTTAATATTATATAATTTGTCCTTTTCTTAACATAACTACTATTCACTTGTCATGTAACATGACAAATGCATTTCCCTATTTTTTTAATGTTATTAACTGTTTGACGTCCAAAACACAATTTAAAAAAAAAATCTAATGGTTCTTATGCTTATACATATATAAAAGGGAATAACATTTGTCATTTTAAAGGATATAAGTTTATATCCTTTTATATCCTAACCGTTGATTTGTGGGGCTCGCAGCAAAAAAAAAAAAACTCTGGCATGCAAAACGAATCTCTATAACATAACACAATCACTTTTCCTACAACATAACTCTTATAAAACCCTTTCTATAATATGATAAACAATAAATCCTTAAAAAAATTGTAATATGACAAGATATTATAACCTATCTTAGAATGTATCAAAATTTGCACTATTTTTTAAATTATTTATATGTTTAATGTCTCTCATGTTATAGAGATAATTTTATCTACTACACACATGAAAATATGTGAGACCTATAAATCTATGGATTCCATATACTTTTATATATGTATAGGAGATAATTTTATCTCTTGAAACGTCAAACCAATTATTTAATGTACCAAACTTATTGTAATCTCTTATTTTCTCAGCAAATACACGATTCTTTAAACTTTTAAACTTTAAAAAAGAAGAAAAGCCTTCAATTATTACATTGATTCTCTTTCTAAGAAGGAACTTCTCTTCCGGAGATAATAATGCAAAAATTAAAGTTTACACGATTTCAGCCGTGTGAAAACAAACAAATTATACTATAATTTTGAAGAAGACTGTGACACTTTATGACTTGACTTGGGTTGACTTGACTGTGTCTCACCCCCTACCATTATAAATCTTGCTCAATCTGAAGCATTTTTTTCATCACCACTTCATTTGTAGTTGAAAAGCCATCACCTGATATTCAAACTCAGCTTAAACCTCTTTGCCTTCCTTTGCAAATGTTACAAACTATTCTTGCTTACCTCTCAATATTCAACAATAACAATAATAATGATGAAGGTCAGAACTAGACTCTCATGTGGTGAAACCCATTTCTTGAGTTTCCTCCTAATTTTACTCTGTTTCCATGCATAGTTGATATTGTTGTATTTTTATTTTTATTTTTATTTTTTTGGTAAGCTGTTGTATTTTTTTTTTTAACATTTCAGTGTTCAAATTTCAATAAGGACTTGTATTTGACTATTTCCTTTCATATTTTAGACTTTGAAGTAATTGTTGGGTCTTAAGTCTAAACTGCTCTTAATTGATTTGTTCTGTAACAGAAAGTAGTGTTGAAGGTGGACTTCTACGACGATAGAATCAAGCAAAAAGCCATGAAGACAGCATCTGGCCTTTCAGGTATTGAATTTCAATCAATTTTTGTTATGGTTTATGCAAGTTAAAACCCAAACACCAACCACAATTTTCAAGTTAAATCCATTCTTAACAAATGTAATCACCATTTACACTTAAATTCCTAACCAGTATTACATTGCAGTCCACCAACCTAACACAAAATCCAAAAAAAAAGTAAAAAAAAATTCTTTAACTAATAAGGTCAGTTTGGTTTCAAGAAACAAATCCCATACCATATAAATACCGTAAAGAAATTTGGGATACACCACTCCAAAAGTTAGCTTAAAGGGTGGGAGTGCCCAAGGCCTTATAAAGACCACATTAGTTGCCCATACAACCAATGTGGGACTATATATCTCAACACGCCCCCTCACATCAGAGAGCCCACTGGGCTTGAAGGGTGGACAACATACGCCCACCTACATGTGGAAATTCCACTATAAAGAAAGTGGGAGGAGGTGAGATTTCGAACGCTCTGATATCATGTCAAAGAACCTTGGGATACAGCACCCCAAAAGCTACCTCAAAGGGTGGGAGTGCCCAAGGCCTTATAAACTCCACATTAGTTACCCATGCAACCAATGTGAGACTATATATCTCAACACATAGCATCAAGGATTCAATGTTTTTTTAAGTGAAATTGTATTTGTAATAATTTTGCAGGGGTTGAATCAGTTTCTGTGGATACGAAAGACAAGAAATTGATTTTATCTGGGGACATTGATCCTGTACGTGCAGTGTCCAAGCTAAGAAAGTGTTGTCACACAGAAATAGTTTCAGTAGGACCTGCAAATGAGGAGAAGGACCCAACAAATGTACTTGTTCCTCTCGAGCTTTATTATCATATGACAACACCACAATATGGTCAAAATTACTATGTTAGAAGTGTAGAAGAGAATCCCAATGCTTGTGTCATATGCTAAATTTCATAATATAGAAAGTTGGGATTAATGTTTCTCCTATGGAGATAATTTTAGTGTTTAGGGTTTTGTTTGATAAAATACATTGTTTTTTTTTCCGGTTAGTTTGGTTTTTATTTTTCATGATCTAGAATGAGGGCTTAAGTGTGTCCAAGAAAGTAATATGTTGGATAGGAATTGGGGGTCAAATGTTTGATCAGACTTTTTTGTCATTAAGCAAAATGTATGCAAGATTTGAGTGAGGAATCTTCTGTTCATTTTTCTTTCCATAATTAGAAATTTAGAACCATGACTAATATATTTGTCTATTTATCTATAATTTAGATAAAATATAAAATTTCTTCCACTTAGATTAGGGATAGGAATGGGTGAAGGTTATCCTAGGCTCTTGCAACTAACTGCAAAGAAACTTTTTCAATTGAACTAACTAGTACTTTCCTTTGAGTTCAGATTCTGTACCGTATCATCTTGCTAAACTTTGCTTCTTCTCCACCTACTAGTTTTTCCTTTTTTCTAACTTAAGTTCAGATTATAAGTTTTTTTTTTTTAATTTCTCTACCTATTTATCGATTAATCTTTTAATCGATTAGGACAATAAAATTATCTCTATCAAGTTTTTTTAACACAATTGTATATCAAAAACTCTAACTTAAAATCATTAATTAAGTTGGAATAAAGTCGTGTCAACTAGTCCATGTATTTGTTTTTATCTATTCCTTCACATGCATTAAATCGCGAGATCCAATTATCATTAATAAAGACAAAGATCCAATTATTTTGTGTCTATCTCTCTCTTCAAATGCATTAAGTAGGTGAGATCCAATTATCATTAATAATGAGAGATCCAATTATAATTAATAAAGAGAAAGATAAACACAAAAATTTCTCAAATCATGTAAATTCTCATATGAGAAGATCCACTCCATAATAATCAAATTAATACTCTATTAACAAAATAAATATACTTACAAAAAAGAGATACAAATATATTAACATGAAAAACATGACATATGAAAATTAATAATGATTGAAAATGATATGATGACATAGATTCATGTAAACAAATTGCATGAAAAGAAAACAAACAATTGACTTCTTGTCTTTTTTACAAATCGGCTATGATTGGTAATATAAGTGGACATAAACAAACGGACAAATAAACTTGATGACATATTCAGTGACATATCCAGTTTTAAAGATATAAAAAATAATTTTTCCTCAATTATTTGTGTAGTAACTCAAATTTGGAAAATGTTATATTTATAAATTTTTATTTACAAACTCTTATAAACTACATTATAGTAAAATGTAGTTTGTAAGTTCGTAAAAAAAAATTGTGAATATAATCTTACTCCTCAAATTTTCACTCTGATAGTTGATATATTTTTAGTCAAAGAAAATTTTAGGAAGAAGCAATATTTTTATGTTAAACTGATATGGTGGAACTTGTGTTATCTTAATTATTTTTTGGATAAAGTATCCAATACCTAACTTAAGCGAAAATCAGTTAAACTAACCCATCTTGGTTGTTTTATCTCTATTCTTATCTTCTTTGAAGATAGATTAGGATTGTTGGTAGGTTATTCCTCGTGTATTGAAGTATAGATAGTAGATGAGCGTGTCTATACAAGAATTTCGATATAGTAAAAGGATAAAATATACGGCATAGGTTTTCTATTTATTAACAAATCGTGCATGGGGGCTATCGTGTTAAGGAGTCGAGCTTTGATATTAAAATATTAAGTTTGAGTTTAAATATGTCAGCCTAACCAAACCTATTATCTATTATAAATATAATTATTGACATGTGGCTTGATTTATTTACAAAAAAATAAATTATTTATAAAAAAATAAAAGTCTGATTTAGCCTGTTTAAAAAAAATAAGACAATAAAAATTTATCTAAACAGAATATACAATTAACAACACTAGTAATTCCATAAATTCAATATATATCCAAACAGCATAATATAGAACAAATTCATTCACAAAACCTGTTTAACCAATAAAATGAGATGAAATTGATTGAGGAGAAAGACATGGCTATTACAAGTATTATAAAAAATATAAAAATAAAATAAAAATATACTAGGTCAGCCTACGAGGCTCTAAGGTCGAGTTTTTGAATTGGAGCTTGAAGTATTTTTATTAAACGAGCTTTTATACAAGTTCAAACTTGGTGCCAACAACCAATTTTAGACATGTAAGCTCATGCCTTCACGAGTCGAGTCAAAAACCCTGGTTCGTTTAGCACCTCTAGTGAAGGCATTGAGTTTCGCACCAGTGTCCACATAATATTTTTTCTTTTTTCTTATTTTTTTAATTATTAAATGAGTGCATTTGGCGGATGTTAAATCCATCACTTCTTTATAGAAATTTATTACACCAACTATTAAGTCGGACCTACCTGTTAGTTGTTAAGCTCTTATTATTATATTTAGGGAGTTACCCCTTTAGATTTTTTTTAGGGTTTTATTAATGTTATGTTACATGATTTAAGTATTGTTTCCAACACACACAAGAAAATGGAGAGAGAAAGTGGAATGATGAAAGAGAAAGAAAAATATGTGGACCCCACCTCTTTAATGTGTGTGTAGGAAAGTGATATTATATCATGTTACATGATAAATATAAAACCCTTTTTTTTATTCAAGTCTATATTTAACACTTTTAGTAATTGAATCAGCTTACTCATTTTATCCTTATTTTACGAGCAGTATATAAACGAAGTCTAGGTTTATTATAAGGAAATGAAAAAAAAAATCATGTATCTTGTGATTCTTGTCCCTTTCAAAGGTTTCACAAAATACACAAACCATCCCTAAAAAAAATCACGAAAGGGAATAAAAGAGATCTTAATTTGCATATTGATGTTGGGTCAATGCTCTTTGACTTTCTTTTTTTTCATAGTTAATGTGATTTCCTTCATTTTGTCGCAACTAGCTAAAAACTCCCTCATGTTAAATTTTTCGAGGCTCCACCATCCAACAACTATTGTTCTCCCATCTATTGCCTATTATAAAATAATTAAGGATAAAATGGACAAGTTAGTTTAATTACTAACAGTGTTAAAGATGGACTTGGATGGAAAAAAATCATTTGGGTAATTGATTAAAAAAAAAACATAGGAATGTAAACGATGAAAGAATAAATTAGAGGGGGTTGGTGAACTTTTTCCTTATATTTATTATATGAGAAAAGTGTTTCTCCCAAAATAGAAGATAAAAATATTTAGTGTAATCCCAAAATGACGATTTTGACATTTAGGAGATGATTTTATCTCCAGTTAACAAAAAAAAATTCTAAACAATATAAATTAAATTTTATAAAAATGTATCAAATATAAGTTCAAATTAATCAAAACATAATAAAAGAAAGTTTAAAAAAATATCAAAATATATTTTAAAGATAATTATAATTCTGGAATTTATTCCAATATTTAAAATCCATAAACATGTTATTTTGATTTTATATTTTATAGTTAAAAGTTAAACAAGATTTATATAAAAACGAAATTGCTTGTCCATTCTGATGGACTTATTATGTACTTTTATACAAATTTGGTTCACTTTTTAACTAGAAAATATAAAATCAGAATAATAAAAATTACAATGAAGAGAAAATTTAAATTTAAGTATTATATATATAATAATTCATATTTTATAAACATTTTTTAAATTAAAAAGTTTGAAAAAAATGTTTGTTATTTTAAATGACTTAATTTTTTTTTGTCCATTTTAATGAAATTACGTTATTTTGATACAAAATGAAATAATTTCATTAAAAATAACACAAAATTGTGTCATTTAAAATGATTAATATATTTCCCAATAAATTTATAATTTGATGCATCTTGATGATTTTATTTAACTTTGTATTTATTATAATTGATGAGTTTAAATTTATATTTTATATAATTTCATTAAATTAAATTTATATATTCTAGATTAAAATAAATTAGTTTTCAAAGCAAATAAATCAAATGATAATAAAAAAAAGGGAAAACTTCATTTTCACCCAATGTGGTTTTGTGATTTATCATTTGACCCTCTATGGTTTTAAACTTATCCATTAGAGATATTTTGTCATTCAACCCCCTGTGGTTTCAAATTTTCACTTAGACCCCTTGTGATTACAAGAAATTTCACTTTGACACCTTGTGGTTACAAAAATAAATATTTGAAAAAAATAAATTTTTTCTCTTTTTTATTTTATATCCTCACATAATGAATGCATTTATGGTTTAAAAAATATTTCAAGTTATTTATTCTAAAATTAATTTTTAAATTATCTTAATTTTTTTAAAATATATTTGAAATAAAAAAATTATTTAAGATAAATTAAATATATATTATCAAAATAAGATATTTACATTCTTTAGATAATTTTATAACGATATCGGGTAAAAATTAGATAAAATAAAGTAATACTTGATTTGAATTTATTTTCTTGATAAAAATAAGTGAATTTAAAAAGAAAATCTATTTTTTAAAACCTAAATGCATTAGGTGAGGATATAAAAAAAAGAGAACATTTATTTTAAAACATTTATTTTTTAAACCACAAGGTGTCAAAGTGGAATTTTTTGTAACCACAAGGGGTCTAAGTGAAAATTTGAAATCACAGGGGTTGAATGACAAAATATCTCAACACAGTGGGTCTAACAGATAAGTTTAAAATCACAGGGGGTCAAATGATAAATCACAAAACCACGATGGTTGAAAATGAAGTTTTCCCTAAAAAAATTCATTAGAATTTGTGTTTCTTTAATTTGTTAAGATATATTTTTACAAATTGTTGTATATTAATATAACAAAATTACATTTGATATATAACAAATATAATAGGGAAAATTTCATTTTCACCTATTGTGATTTTGTGATTTGTCATTTGACTCCTGTGATTTTAAACTTACCCATTATACTTAAATAATTTATCATTTAACCCCTCGTGGTTTTTACTTTCACTAACACAAAAAAAAAAAAATTAATGTCGTTGGATGAGATTAGCAACACATTTAAAAATGGAAAAAGATTCGTTTGCAAACTTTTTTTTTTTACAAATTATATTAAGTATGACCGGTCGTACACTCTTGATTGAAGTATGACCGGTCATACTTAATGTAATTTATAAGAATTTGTAAATAAAAAATTTATAAATATAACTTTCTCCTTTAGAAATTAAAATAAAGAAAAAAGTTTCAATTTCTGGATTAATTGGTCGGACCGTCCGACCAATCAGATCCCATTTTCAGAAGACTAATTACAAATGACCAAATTGTTGGATTGTGCAGGAGCAACGACACAAATACGAATAATGAAACCTTACCACTGTAGTGATGAGTGGCGGACTTAGGAAAATTGTTCATGTAAAGACTAATTACTAACGCACATTTAGTGATGGAAGTTCGGGAGGAAAGCTCTCGAATTTTTTTTTGTAAAGACAATTTAGATTAACATGTACAAGATTATGAACTTCATCATAATCTAGTTGCTTCCATAATAAGCTGCAGACAATAGTTTGACGAATCATTTTCCCTTCTAAATCTTACCAATCCTCCAAAACAAATATAAGAATATACTCCAGTACATCTATACATCATCATTCTATCTTATAGCGGTGAATAAAAAAGTCAACAATATCTGTACAGAAAGCAAGCAAGATCACAGTGAAAGTCTCGTCTTTAAAGATTAATTTATTTAAGAATGTCAGACGTGCAATCAATCCTCTTTTTTTATAAAAATGAAAAAGGAAATAAAGGATGAAGAAAACATGAGAATGGATACGTGATAGGGGAGGAAGAATAAGTTTTCTCTCTAATCAAATTGCGTTGATATGTTATTTTTATTATCTTTATACATTGCCAACTAATATAAGAGTAAATACTCTTTTTGGTCACTAACAAAAAATTCGGTCATCACTTTAGTCCCTTAAAAAAAAATCAGTGGTTTGGTCCATATGAAATTCAAAGTGGACACATTTTAGCCTTTTTGAGTGACTAATGTGGGTATTTTTTTAATTTATGAGGGACCACAATCTTAACTAAATTGATCATCCACTTTGAATTTCTTATGAACCTCAGGACTAATTTTTTTATAAGGGAATAAAGTGATGACCGTATTTTTTATTAAGGACTTAAAAGAATAATTACTCCTAATATAAATATTGAACCAAATGACAAGTAAGAACTTCCAACAAATAAAAAAAGGAAAATAGTTTTCTCATTTACATGAGAAAATTTGCTCATGTCATACTCACAATACATGAGTGGGTCCCCTCTTAACTTTTTTGTCTTCTCACCTTTTTGTGGATCCCACTCATGTATTGTGAGTGTAACATGAGAAAATTTTCTCATGTAAAATGAGAAAATTAATTCCCATAAAAAAACAACAAAATTCATAATATTTATGTCTGCACTTACGCACATTTGCTCCCACTGCGTCCGCGACTGAGTGATATGATCCTTTATCATTCAGTGTGAGTACCAAAAACTTAAGACAAGGGTAAAAACTTAAGACAAGGGTCACGTAGATCAGTTTTGTTGTGTAATATTAAATAATATTTTTAATTTATATAGTTTATATTTCATTTAATATTTAATAATTTAACAAAAAAATGAAACTAAATTAATAATATCAACACGTTATAAAGATAAGCTTTAAAAAAAAAATAAAAACTGGGATAAGACAAACTGAGAGATCAAATCATATTAGAAGAGATAACACATAGGAATTGACAACAATTTGGACAATTATTAAAATTGTGATAACTTTATAATATATTTTAATTTTTTTTTAAAAAAAATTTTAAAAAAATCTGCTTGATAGTTGGAGAGTGTCGGATGTCCGACACCGTGTCGGAGCGTGTCGCCGTGTCCACTTTGTGTCCGTGCTTTCCTATAACAATGATTTATTATTAAAGATACAAACATAAAAACTGGGATAACACATCCTTTGGACAATTATTTGTGATAACTTATAGTCTTGAATCTCTTGATAGTTGGAGAGTGATCATCATGGAAGAAGCCTATAACGCGGTTTTGTGTCGTGGAATGGCCTATAACGCGGTTTTCATTGTGCCGTACTTTGTTTGGCTCACTTTGGAAAATGAAAACAAAGTGACTAACAAAACTTCGAGGAACCCTGCCAAATCATTTCTACTGTTTATCTTAAATTGAACTTATGCAATATGTAAAAAAAAAAATGGACTTATGTTATACACATGGCTTATTAAATTCGGATATACCATCGATCGATGGAAATATTGTGTTAATGAGTTGCTGATTTAATTAATGGGATTTATATTCATCATTTAACATAACACAAAAAAGTTTCTTACACATACAATATTTTGTGGGACCCGCACTTTTTGATGCAAAAAAAAAAGATTAAGGCACACAAAATGAATATCTATAACATTACATAATTACTTTTCCTATAACATAACTCTTATAAAATCCTTAATTAATAGATCATTGGTTCAACCAGTTAAATTAAACTTAAGTAATGATATATAATAAGTATATAAATAGAACTAATATGATAATTAAAGTAATTTGATATAGTGATTTGCATTTACTCCCCATGCTCTTAGATGTCAAGTTTGAATCCTAGGAGTACAATTATAGTGAAATATTTTGCCACAGTTTTCAAAAATTGGTACTAAGTTAGCATCGATTGAATTCTATATTTGACCGATCCATCAATTCTTGACCGAGTAACATACGTAGCTCGTTAACTAACTAAACTAGATCGATTAATGATCCAGTCCTCGGTTCAATCGATTCGATCCATAGGGTTGGGCCGATTTTAATAGCATGGATGAATCGATTCTAAAACGTGGAAGCAAATGTTCAAAAAAAAAAACGTGGAAGCAAATGCTGGGAGACGACATGGTTTTGGTTGATGTGCCAAATTCTTTTTGAAGCGGAAGTTAAAAGAACAGTCTTGATCCTAGAATTTAAATATGTATTCTTAAATATAGGTAAAATTTAAAGAATACATATTAAAAATTATTTTAATTTTTAAATTATAAATGTAATTAATTAATTTAGATTAATTTTAGAAATATTAATTAAAAATATATTTAATTAATTTATAGGAATTGAGATTTAAAATTAATAAAAAAATTAACAATATCGTGCGTTATTTTTAAAGTTTATTTTTAAAATAATATATTTTAATTTAGTATATAATGATGCATTAACTTTAAGAGCTGGTATGATGACCCCAATTGGTAAATCTTAATTAGAGGTTTAATTTAAGGATTTAAATGCCATAATTAGATTCAGTGAGAAATTTCAATTATTTTGACTGTAATCATGACTATGTTATGAGCAGTGTGTTCTGCCAGAAAATTTGCAGTCTTGCGAATTAACCGGTAGAGCTTAAATAAGTAAAATGCCCTTATGTTCGGCCTTGTGGGGCTTTGGAGGGGCTTTATGTTCCAAAAATTATGTTGGAACCCTATGAAAACATGTATTTGTATGTGTTAGTTACATGTAAGTGAAGAAAAAGAATAATAAAAAAAAAAAGAAAAAAGAAAAGAGCCTTTGCCTATGTCCTTGTAGTGTTAGACATAGAGGGTGGTATAGGGGTATATTTTGTTACATTTTATTTTTAATAAAATGTGTTGTAATTCATTGTACAAAATTGATGAGTTAAGAAGTGAAATGACTTGAAGAAAAAAAAATGGTTGAAAAATACCTTGATTCCCTAAAGGGTCTGTCCGCGGCTTTTGAAGTAAAATGGCATGATTTATGTTTGAAATTCTTAAGAGAATGTTTGATTAAATTAAAGAACGGTTATGAAGAGGTCTAGACTTGTGTATTGACATAGGATTGGCAAAAATATAAAGAAATGAAGATAAGCGATAAATGTATGCCTTATGGAAAATCTAGGCATTATAGCATTTTATTTATTTGTATTTGTGGATTCTTGCTCTAGGTGTACCTAGAGACTAAAAAGGATCGGAATCTCTTGAAGAAATATAAGTAACTTGTGCCACAAGTAAGCAGATTGATAAAACTTCAAGAGGTAAGCTCTATGTTTAAGGAGTCTTTTCCTACTTGAGTGCTCCACCATAGTTAGTGAACTATGGTTAGACTATATGACTGTGTAGACACTCTGTATAGGTGCATTCATATAGAGATATTTGATGATATGATATGATATGACATGATATGATATGATATGATAAGACTGGTTCTGATATGATTTCTGTATTGACTTTTGGTACACATATGTCTTCTTGGGTTTTGCCTGAGATTGACAGTGTACACCTCTGAGTTACTCTATTTCCGTTTGGGGCCATCCCTTGGAAATGACGGCGCACGTCTCTGTTATGATATGATTATATGTTCTGCTCAGTTATGATATCTACTTTATGTTGTATCTGTATACTCTGTATCTGACTTTCATGCAGGAGTGAGCCAGGGGTATGGAGAATTCTCTATAAACCTGGAGCTTATTGAGATTTGTAATCTCACCCCTCTTTGGGGACATGATTTCAGGTTCCCAGACTGCCGGTGAACCCTCAGCAGGCAGAGACGCGGCACGTGGCTGAGACGTTCGACTGACCGGATTTTTAGTGGCGGTAGGCTACTACCTTTTTTTGGAGTGTGTTGATGTAGTTTAGATTTCAGTTATTTTGGGGATCATTATACCTGATCTTTTACTCTGTATATGGCCTGTATATGTTCTGTACACGTTCTTCAGTTTGATGCATGTACATTTTTGTATTCAGGCATGTTGATATGATTATGTAGTATTCAGTTATGCTTATGTCTTGGATTGCATGCTGTTAGATTAGTGGCACAGAGCCAAGTGTTGCATGCGCCCATGGATCGGTATCTGATTATAATTGCATGACTGGTACTTCTGGATATAAATATTGTTGAAACTGTCTATCAGGAACTCTTTGGAGTGGGATTGGAAAATCCCCAGTTGTCCGATTTATAGAGGTTACTCTGTCCGATTTCTGTTTACGCTGAATAAGAATGTAAAAAGAAAAAGAAAAAGTTAGCTCATATTTCCGTATGATAAGTCTTCCGCTGTTTCTGTTGTATCATATGTATGTTAATTGAACCGGCTCGAGACGGGGATGTTACGTTGCGATTTGTTATGACACATCATTCTTGAAGTCATTAGTGATAATTTTTGTAGCATGTAGCGATACCAAAACACTAAGGAACGTGATTAATGTATGCAGTTCAAATATCCAGAAGGAAATGGTTTAGGTTAGATTAAGTCTTTTTAAACATAGATTGGTTTAATTTTGTAATTTTAAATTTAAGTTTGACTAATTATTCGACGTTATAAGTTTTTTCTTATTTCCTTTTTTTTCTTTTGATTTGGTCTAATCTTCTTAACAACTTTTTTTTTTTTTTTTTTTGGGTAACAATATTCTTAACAACTTAATCTGTATTTGATGATCTTTTTTATATTAAAACTTAAGATAAATAAGCTTACTTTTTAAATAATTCAATACTCTAAAAGATTAGTAGATCAATGTAACAGCCCGTTACGTACCGGTATTGTTAACATTGATTATGATATTAAGCGCAGTTACAATCACAGTAATTGGGTTAATTAAATTACGGGCAAACTTTTTCCTTTCATCATATTCTCTTTTCATAACCATAACCTTTTCCGTAATCAATTAAAGCAACACTATAATTGTAAATGCCATACGCGGAAGCATCTAGCTTAACAACAACACTAAACTTTTCTTTTTATTCAACTCATTTTAAACCCATCAACTCATTCTCCTTTCTTACCAAGTTCTAGCCCTTTACGTAAGCTACGCGTGGTTTCAAACCACGAATCATTTGGAGTTCTACCCAACAAGTTATGCCCCTTTCTTTAAGTCAAGAAAAACCTGAATTTTCAAAAATTGCACTGTGGTAATCGATTACCAGTGGGTGGTAATCGATTACCACCTGTCAAAAATGAGGCAGTAGCCAAATTTTGACCTCCTCTGTGAAAGTAAACTGGCCTTTGAAGGCCGATGCATGTAAGGTGTAAAACAAAAATTTTACTGCGGAACATACATGCACTCATAGATTCATGCTTTAAGACAGCATGATGTTACCTTGTTTTGGCCTGATCAGTCAGGGAGATGAGATGTCAGGCTTGAAGGGTTCAAACCCTCTAATGGTGATCCACACCACCGTTCGTCTATGATGCAAGAACTCTTTCTTGAAAGCCACCAGATGAACACCACAATGAGGCTTGCTATGCGCACAAGTGGTGAGGGTGGAGGCTAGGTATCCTGTTTGGAAAGGTGTACTGAGCTACCCTACAGAATGGTGCATAGAGGAGGAGAGTTGGCTTGGTTTTCCAATGAAACCTAAGGTGAGGAACATGTCTATTTATGCACACCCTTTGGAGAGGAGGAGGGAATTCATTCATTCAAAATGAAAAACAAACTTTCAAATTTCTTTGAAAGTTATGCATGAAACAGTGTGATAAGGTGGAGCTGTTGCAAAACAAACTTTGCCAACAACCTCCAATCTTATCCACATGAATTTAAATTCAAATTAATTTAAACTTAAATTCATAAACTATCATATAGTATATAGTTTTCATGCGCATAATTCAGCCCTATAAAGGGTCCAAATACATTGAGCAGTTGCATTCAAAATTTGAATCAACTTACCCACTGATTCCCTCAACCACCAAATCTGAATGGAGGTTTGTTTTAAGTGATAAGATAACACTCTTATCACTTAAAAGTGATGCACCAAACAGCCTAGGGAGAGCCTCCAAAGATGCTTCTTCATCCAAGGAATATGCTCCAATAAGATCCTGTCTTATCCTTTTGTTATGAAACAACTTTTCAAAACCAATTCAAATTCGAATTCAAACACTTGAATTCAAACGTTCAAACATTCAAATTCAAAATTCAAAATTCAAAATTTCAAATTTCAAATTCAAAATTCGAATTTCAAAATTCAAATCCAAATTCAAATTTCAAAATTCAAATTTCAAATTTCAAATTTCAAATTCAAAATTCGAATTTCGAAATTCAAATTCTAAATTCAAATTTCAAAATTCAAATTTCAAATTCAAAATTCGAAATTCAAATATTTGATTATTAATTTAACTAATTAAATTAATTAGTAATGGCTTGGACTATCCAAGCCCATTACTAAACTCCATGCACCACCCACCCATTTAGGTGGGCTTCCAAACAGCTTCTTGGGCTAATAACATTATTAGGCCCAATACCTTTAAAGCTAGTCCATCATAACTACAAGGTGTTAGTGTGTGACCCATTAGGTCCAACTTAGCTACTGACATAACTGGGCTTGGGCCCAACAAGCCCACAACCCAATTAATGACAACACAGAGCACTAGCAATGCTTTGTTGCCCCAGAACTAGTCAGATTAATGACTTGATCATCCTATTGCACATATTTGGTTACCGTATGTATTTCCCTTCGTCTCGGTTATCTTCCCATTAACCTAGGGTAAGGAAATGTATCAACCCCTGCGGTTTAGGGTAAGCTTTATTCGAAATAGGGAATCTTCAATTTACTGACTCTAAAGGCAGATCATCTCATGATCTCTTTTACTATGCATAGATTCCCGAGTCCCTGTAAATGTCATCCCGATTTCTCCGGTTTACAGATAACCTAATCTCTCACAGAGATTTGACGAATTCCTTCAGCTTATTACCCTAGCCCTTGTGCCCTTTAAGGACACGCCCAACAGTATACCTATGAGTCTCCATGTTTCAGGCAGACGAGGCATACAATCAAAACATGCCTTCAAGAAACACAGTCTAGGTAATAACTTCTGGTCTAAGGAAAGACATACCCAAATATAAAGAGATTACTCTAATGACACTATCTGTGAGATTTCCTCATAGAGTCTCTTTTTGGGTCTGTTCAGTGCGAGCTATACTCTTATAGGTCCACCCACGACTTTAGCTAAGATATCTCCATATCTGCAGCTCATGAGGTCTTTACCTTGTATCCATATACAAGTAGATAAGTCGTACTAGTCTTTACTCGAGTCACTGATCCCCAAACTCAGTGTCTCTAGACTAGGAACATATAATTAGGAATAGACATGCAATATCCTTGAATCCTCATGATCGTGATCTCATCACAGATACTCAAGAGATACCTGTTCTATTCCAAGGGGTTTATCCAGTTCATTCATATAATATTAACAGTAATATCGAGACACAATATGAAACTGAATAAATAGTGCTTACATTTATTTGCGACAAATAAAGTTCTACATCTAGTGTCCTTTATTTAATCAAAAGATTGTCTCTAGGACACCCATATGCTAACAAGCTCCCACTTGGCCTAGAGCCAATCAGACCTAAGTCGTATGCCCAAAGCCTCATAATGACTATCATGTTTTCTCTGAGAAACAGCCTTTGTCAGAGAATCGGCCAGGTTATCGTCTGTGGGAACATAATCCATTTTTACATCATTCCTATCAATGATTTCTCTAATCAAATGATATCTGCGGAGCACGTGTTTAGATCTTTGATGAGACCTAGGTTCCTTTGACTGCGCGATGGCTCCAGTGTTGTCGCAAAGCAACTGTATGGGCTCATCCACGCTTGGAACCACCCTTAGTTCATTTATGAACTTCTTGATCCACACTGCCTCCTTAGCTGCTTCTGAAGCAGCTATGTATTCAGCCTCTGTCGTTGAGTCTGCTGTTGTCTCCTGCTTGGAACTTTTCCAAGACACTGCCCCACCATTTAAGGTGAATACGAATCCTGACTGTGACTTGCAGTCATCTTTGTCACTCTGAAAGCTGGCATCAGTGAACCCTTTCACTGTTAACTCATTAACCCCACCATAGACCAGAAACGCATCCTTAGTTCTTCTTAAGTATTTAAGGATGGTTTTGACTGCCGTCCAGTGACCCTCTCCAGGGTCTGACTGGTATCTGCTCGTAATGCTTAAAGCATATGAGACATCTGGTCTCGTACATATCATGGCATACATGATGGATCCAATAGCCGAAGCGTATGGAATTCCACTCATGCGATCCTTCTCAGGCTGTGACTTAGGACACATAGCCCTTGATAGGTGTACCCCATGACTGACAGGAAGAAAACCCCTTTTCGACCCTTCCATGCTAAACCTCTTTAGCATCTTGTCAACGTACGTGGATTGAGATAAACCCAGCAGCCTCTTGGATCTATCTCTATAGATCTTTATACCGAGTATAAAGGCTGCCTCTCCCAAATCCTTCATGGTAAAGTTTTCTGAAAGCCACTCTTTCGTTATTTTTAATGTGGGGATGTCATTTCCTATTAGCAATATGTCATCTACATAAAGCACTAGGAAGACGACATTACTCCCACTTACCTTTCTGTAAACACAAGGTTCATCCTCGTTCTTGATAAAACCGTTACTCTTAACGACTTCATCAAAACGTATATTCCAACTCCTTGATGCTTGCTTTAGCCCATATATTGACCTTTGTAGTTTGCATACCATATGCACCTGATCTTTGTTTTCAAAGCCTTCAGGTTGTGTCATGTACACTTCCTCCTTCAAGAACCCATTCAAGAAGGCGGTCTTGACATCCATTTGCCAAATTTCATAGTCGTGGTATGCTGCTATTGCAAGCATGATCCTAATAGATTTGATCATGGCAACTGGTGAAAAAGTTTCATCATAGTCAACTCCTTGTCTTTGACGATACCCTTTCGCCACCAACCTAGCTTTGTAGGTCTGAACGTTGCCATCTGCATCAGTCTTTCTTTTAAAGACCCATTTATTACCAATAGGAACTATTCCTTGTGGTTTAGGAACCAAGGTCCATACCTTGTTCTGATACATCGAATCCATTTCAGATTCCATGGCTTCAAGCCATTTTGAGGAGTCAACATCTTTGACCGCCTCCTCGTAGTTACTTGGTTCATCATCCTCAACAGTTTGCTGATTCTCAATCACAAACCCGTACCTTTCAGGTGGATGGATGACCCTCGTAGGTCTACGGAGTTGTGTGTTTACTTCTCCATTGGAGAACGTCGCCTGCGGAGCAGACTCGGGTTCCTCAATCTGTTCTTGTGGATCTTGCACTTCTTCAAGATCAATCTTACTCCCACTGCCTCCTTGAGAGATCAAATCCTTCTCAAGGAACTCAGCATTCTTTGAAACAAACACTTTGTGTTCTTCCATGGAGTAGAAGTAGTATCCCTTAGTACCTTTAGGATACCCCACAAATAGACATTTAGTACTCTTAGCACTAAGCTTGTCTGATGTCAACGCTTTGACATAAGCTGGCGATCCCCATACCCTGAGGTAACTCAGGTTGGGTCTCTTACCACTCCATATCTCATATGGTGTGGTCTGAACAGATTTAGACGGTACCCTATTTAGAAGGTATGCCGCTGTGTCTAAGGCATATCCCCAAAACGATTTTGGAAGTTGAGTCTCACTCATCATAGACCTAACCATGTCTAACAAGGTCCTGTTTCTCCTTTCGGAGACACCGTTTTGGTGTGGTGTGTAAGGAGCGGTAAATTGTGAGAGAATTCCATTTTCTCTCAGATAACCCTGAAACTCGTGGCTCAAATATTCACCACCACGATCTGATCGTAATGTCTTAATCATCTTGCCACGCTGTTTCTCCACCTCATTCCTAAACTCTTTGAACTTTTCAAAAGCTTCAGATTTATATCTCATTAGGTATATATACCCAAATCTTGATTTGTCATCTGTAAAGGTAATGAAATAAGAATATCCACCTCTAGCCTCAATAGACATTGGGCCACATACATCAGTATGAATGAGTTCTAATAACTCACTAGCCCTATGACTCTCAAGCCCTTTGGGCTTTTGTTGAATCATTTTCCCAGCTAGACAAGATTCACACTGTCCATAGGATTCCAAATCCATGGAGTCCAGGTATCCATCTCTATGCATCCTAGACAATCTTGTTTCATTTATGTGCCCTAGTCTACAGTGCCAAAGATAAGATTGATTATCCGTCCTAGGTCGTTTCACATCTATATTGAGCACTTCATTTCCCATTTCCAACACATACAATCCATTTATTAAAGAAGCAGTACCGTAAACCATATCATTCAAAATGATAGAAAAAGTACCATTCCTAATACTGAAAGTATATCCATCTTGTTCTAAACAAGAAATTGAAATAATGTTTCTAGAAATTTGCGGAACATAAAGACAATTATTCAAATGCAATAAAAGGCCCGTAGGCAAAATAAGGTCAGCATCTCCAACTGAATGAGCAGCAACTCTTGCTCCATTACCAACGCGGAGATCCACCTCGTTTCTATCCAATCTCCTTGGGCTCCTAAGTACCTGCAACATATTGCAGATATGAGAACCACATCCGGTATCCAATACCCATGAGGATGGATTAGCATAAGAATAATTTATCTCAATCATGAAAATACCTGAGGCAGAAGCATCACCATGCTTCTTGTCCTTCACATTGTTCAGGTAGTCTGGACAATTCCTCTTCCAGTGGCCTTTCTTGCCACAATGGAAGCACTCAGCATCACCCTTTTCCTTAGGTGCCTTCTTACCCTTCTTCTTGCCCTTCTTCTTCTTGGATTTTCCTTTGGGCTTAAGGGGGTCACCTTTTGCAGGCTCCTTACCCTTTCCCTTGGCCTTGCTAGGCCCACCAATCAAAAGAGCCTGTGTCCTATCCTTCTTGATAGACACTTCAGCTGTTGTTAACATGCTTAACAACTCAGGCAAGCTCACTTGCATCCCATGCATATTGTAATTCATGATGAATTGACTGAAGGAAGGTGGAAGTGAGGTGAGGACTAAGTCATTACTTAGCTCGGCATCCATGATGAAGCCTAGGTTTCCTAGCTTCTCAATCAGCCCGATCATCTTGAGAACATGGCTGGCAACAGACATGCTCTCAGTCATCCTACAAGAGAACAGTTCTCTTGAGGCCTCATACCTCTCATGCCTGCCTTTAATATCATACAACTCCTTGAGATGTACGATAATAGAGGGAGCATCCATATGCTCATGCTGCTTTTGCAGTTCAGGCGACATGGATGCCAACATGATGCATACTGCCATCACATTGTCATCCAAGTGCTGTTGATGGGTTACGAAATCAAATTCCGCAAACCCTTCTTCCCCTTCCCGTGGAGCTACGGGTATTACAGCATCTAAAACATAGGCAATCTTTTCGGCCCTTAGAACTATTCTTAGGTTCCGATACCAGTCCATAAAATTCGAACCGGTCAGTTTATTCGTATCGAGTATTGAACGCAGTGACAGTGGATTAGTCATACTATAAGCTGAAAAGGATGTAAAGATAGTTTTAGTTAATATACGGTTATGTAGTTAAAAAGCAAATTATTAAAGACTTGAAATAATTTGCTACTCCCACTATTTTATCTAAGTCAATGACCCTTCCTTTTGACTTAGGGTTAATCTACTTTAGATTTTACCTTAGTGGGATTAAGAGTGCAATTATTTATTTTAACCTCCGTCTGAGACCGCAAGATTAATTTAAATAAAGGGTTGATCTTTATCAACAGTATCTCATACCCTCTCTTAACATTAGGTTGACAACTCTTTGTCACTTAGTGGTGCATCTCATGCAACCAACCTAGCACCATTACCCTAAGCACATAAGTCCGGCTGTGCCTGCAACTTATGTCTTAGTTAAGCATTAAACCAGCACCCTAAGTGTCTTACACTTCAAACACTACTCTAGCCCAACGAAATAGTGGGTCCCAACTGAGTTGTGGAGCACCACTACGTAGAAGAGTTTTGAGTAGCATTGGTGGTGGGAGATAATCATATGCTTAATTATTTATTCCTTTTAAGGGTTCCTTTTATCTTGGGGTTAATTAGGTCCCATCAAACGCATATTGTAAGTTATCATGCTAGTCGTTACCTATGTCAAACATCTATCGGTATACACTAGTCGTTATTGGACAAACATAATAACCATACAAACGCGATTTGCCCAATTTATGCATACTAGACGTTCTAATCATACATACATATAAACAGTTTATATTGAGATAGCCATGGTGCTCGCGCTTTTGTCCTTTTTGCTTCTTTAAGCAACGGCCGCTTGTCGTCTATACGCCACTAGCCTATTTCTCTAATTACAAATAATTAAAGAAACTCCATAACACTTTGGAGGAACAAAATTACAAAATTTAAATTACAAATATACTTGTAAATTAAAATGCGCGATTACACATAAATTTAAAATTCAAAAAAAATTCAAATCCGGGCACCATGACCATCCCCTTCCTGTTTGTACCTGAAAAGTTCAAAACTTGCAAACACAAACATTATATTATCACATAACATTTTCACATGTATTTTGACATTTAACATTTAAACATCAAAATAACATCAAGATTCATAATCTTAAATTTCTCATTGGCCGAATTTAAAAACAATTTCAATTCAAATTTTGTTAATTCTTTCTTAAAGAAAACAAAATTAAACCATGCATGTAGCCATATATCCCTACATGGCCGAATCATATAGGTAACTATATGATAAATTTTTCACAAAATTTCATGCATATAAACATGACACAATTCATGGAGAAAAATAAGAAATCATTCAAGGTACTCTTAGTACCCTCCATGGCCGAATCTACCCTTTCAAAAAGGGTGTTCCTTTTAGAACTTTCATAAAGAAAAGAAACTAAACCATGATGCATAATGTTTTATGAACACAGAATCAAATTTTCATGTTCATAAAAACAAAAACTTTAACACTTTAAAGGATTTGTGATTCAAAATCCACATGCAGAATTTAAACTTTAACCCTTTAAAGATTTTTGACCGTGAAAGACTCTTTTCACAAACAAGGTACCATCACCCGTCGATGGTAAAGCAACCGGGCTCTGATACCACTTGAAAGTAAACTGGCCTTTGAAGGCCGATGCATGTAAGGTGTAAAACAAAAATTTTACTGCGGAACATACATGCACTCATAGATTCATGCTTTAAGACAGCATGATGTTACCTTGTTTTGGCCTGATCAGTCAGGGAGATGAGATGTCAGGCTTGAAGGGTTCAAACCCTCTAATGGTGATCCACACCACCGTTCGTCTATGATGCAAGAACTCTTTCTTGAAAGCCACCAGATGAACACCACAATGAGGCTTGCTATGCGCACAAGTGGTGAGGGTGGAGGCTAGGTATCCTGTTTGGAAAGGTGTACTGAGCTACCCTACAGAATGGTGCATAGAGGAGGAGAGTTGGCTTGGTTTTCCAATGAAACCTAAGGTGAGGAACATGTCTATTTATGCACACCCTTTGGAGAGGAGGAGGGAATTCATTCATTCAAAATGAAAAACAAACTTTCAAATTTCTTTGAAAGTTATGCATGAAACAGTGTGATAAGGTGGAGCTGTTGCAAAACAAACTTTGCCAACAACCTCCAATCTTATCCACATGAATTTAAATTCAAATTAATTTAAACTTAAATTCATAAACTATCATATAGTATATAGTTTTCATGCGCATAATTCAGCCCTATAAAGGGTCCAAATACATTGAGCAGTTGCATTCAAAATTTGAATCAACTTACCCACTGATTCCCTCAACCACCAAATCTGAATGGAGGTTTGTTTTAAGTGATAAGATAACACTCTTATCACTTAAAAGTGATGCACCAAACGGCCTAGGGAGAGCCTCCAAAGATGCTTCTTCATCCAAGGAATATGCTCCAATAAGATCCTGTCTTATCCTTTTGTTATGAAACAACTTTTCAAAACCAATTCAAATTCGAATTCAAACACGTGAATTCAAACGTTCAAACATTCAAATTCAAAATTCAAAATTCAAAATTTCAAATTTCAAATTCAAAATTCGAATTTCAAAATTCAAATCCAAATTCAAATTTCAAAATTCAAATTTCAAATTTCAAATTTCAAATTCAAAATTCGAATTTCGAAATTCAAATTCTAAATTCAAATTTCAAAATTCAAATTTCAAATTCAAAATTCGAAATTCAAATATTTGATTATTAATTTAACTAATTAAATTAATTAGTAATGGCTTGGACTATCCAAGCCCATTACTAAACTCCATGCACCACCCACCCATTTAGGTGGGCTTCCAAACAGTTTCTTGGGCTAATAACATTATTAGGCCCAATACCTTTAAAGCTAGTCCATCATAACTACAAGGTGTTAGTGTGTGACCCATTAGGTCCAACTTAGCTACTGACATAACTGGGCTTGGGCCCAACAAGCCCACAACCCAATTAATGACAACACAGAGCACTAGCAATGCTTTGTTGCCCCAGAACTAGTCAGATTAATGACTTGATCATCCTATTGCACATATTTGGTTACCGTATGTATTTCCCTTCGTCTCGGTTATCTTCCCATTAACCTAGGGTAAGGAAATGTATCAACCCCTGCGGTTTAGGGTAAGCTTTATTCGAAATAGGGAATCTTCAATTTACTGACTCTAAAGGCAGATCATCTCATGATCTCTTTTACTATGCATAGATTCCCGAGTCCCTGTAAATGTCATCCCGATTTCTCCGGTTTACAGATAACCTAATCTCTCACAGAGATTTGACGAATTCCTTCAGCTTATTACCCTAGCCCTTGTGCCCTTTAAGGACACGCCCAACAGTATACCTATGAGTCTCCATGTTTCAGGCAGACGAGGCATACAATCAAAACATGCCTTCAAGAAACACAGTCTAGGTAATAACTTCTGGTCTAAGGAAAGACATACCCAAATATAAAGAGATTACTCTAATGACACTATCTGTGAGATTTCCTCATAGAGTCTCTTTTTGGGTCTGTTCAGTGCGAGCTATACTCTTATAGGTCCACCCACGACTTTAGCTAAGATATCTCCATATCTGCAGCTCATGAGGTCTTTACCTTGTATCCATATACAAGTAGATAAGTCGTACTAGTCTTTACTCGAGATCACTGATCCCCAAACTCAGTGTCTCTAGACTAGGAACATATAATTAGGAATAGACATGCAATATCCTTGAATCCTCATGATCGTGATCTCATCACAGATACTCAAGAGATACCTGTTCTATTCCAAGGGGTTTATCCAGTTCATTCATATAATATTAACAGTAATATCGAGACACAATATGAAACTGAATAAATAGTGCTTACATTTGTTTGCGACAAATAAAGTTCTACATCTAGTGTCTTTTATTTAATCAAAAGATTGTCTCTAGGACACCCATATGCTAACACTCTGTTCTGGTAATCGATTACCAACCTTGGGTAATCGATTACCTCACATGGTAATCGATTACCAAGCCTCAGTAATCGATTACCAGTGAAGACAGTAGCCAAATTTCGTCCCCTGTTGCATGGTAATCGATTACCATGCTTGGGTAATCGATTACTATGCAGTAAAAGTGACAGATTACAGCATTTTAAGCCCAAGAAGGGTTGTGTAATCCACCCCTAACCTCTTAATACTCCACACAACACTTAAACATACTATAATTTAGGCTCTAAGCCCTTCAAACATACATTTTCATTCAATTATGTATCATATACAGAGTCCTTAACATAATGGCCATTTTACATCAAATATGGTCCATTTTACAACATATTCACCAAGACTTCAATTACAATGAATGTGGCAATGGACAAGTCCCATGCTCACTCAAATATACAATATATTCTCATGTCCTACATATACATCATATTGAAGGATCTAACATGTGTTCATGAGCTTACTAAGCATGGCATTTTCAACATGCATAGGTTCATGACCTAAGTCTAAAGCATACATCATATGCAAGATGTGTCCCTATCCAATGCTCATCCCATGGTGCCTCCAACATGCACCTCATGCTCCACTCTTCCAGGCTCAACCTGACCTGAAATGATGCCCCACAACACGGGGTGAGATATATAAATATATCTCAGTAAACCAAGGGCCCTGGAGGTTTCTCCACCCCATGGCTCACTCAATGTGCAAATACAACATCATATAATATGCATGTAATACAATATCACCCATCAACTGGAGACAACCCGAGAACATCCACTCATGGATTCATGTTCAAGGACTCCATCATATAACTCCCGAGACAGTCCTGGCGCCTCTCCCATGGTTGAGAAGACTCCATGGCAATACCCAACCGGAACTCCTCATGAGCCCTATCCGGCGGACGTCCCCGTTTGGATCCCAGAGTCGACTCCACGGCAAAACCCGACTGGCATTCTCACAAGGACGAACCCAGCGGATGTCCAAACTCCAACACACGTCAACTGGCCAGTGACCAAACAATTTTCACATAAATCAAGCAATATGCATACAAGCACACAATCACACAATGTCATAACCACATAATCCAACCACAACCATCCACTAGGTGTGGTGGAGCACACAAGGGCTAAACCCCAGTTCCAAAGGTTACCTCAATACCGAGCCAATGCTCCACACGTAAGCTCCAAGCTTACCCGCTTCCAAAGCGTCCAAAAGAGGCAACCTAGATAATCCACAACATGATTATCAATCCATTTCCAAATCAAACATTAAATCTCAAATAATCATTCATTTTACTTCAATCTCTTTTATAGTTCAAATTACCAATTACACCATGCATCACACATTCTTTCTTCTCACTCCACTTTACCACACTATGCCATCATCCAATTAAACATCATTTTCAATCATTCAACTTCCATTACATCATTCTTATATCATTTTTCCTCAATTTTCATCATAATTCGGATTTCTCACAAGGTATGCCCCAAGGCTTTTCAATTCATTTTAACACTCATACTAATCATGTAATCATATTATCAACCTATACCAACGGTCCACCATTCAATTATTCAATTACATCACTTACCCATTTTCATGAAATTTCCACAAATTTTTCCTAAGTTAAAAACCTAACTTTTTCACCAAAATTTATCATAGCATTTCTAGCTTTCATGCATCATTCTAAGGCCTTTTCATCTAATAGCATTTTTCCATTTGAGCTCTCTATCATCACACATCTAAAATCAAAGGTTTGAATACAAATTTCTAGATCTATGAATTCAACCATAAAAATACCACAAATATACTCACAATGTGTTGTATGATCACCACCAAGGCTTCACTAAACCATTAGAAGATCAAAACTCCAAGAAAACTCCAAAACCCAACATGGTTCGGATCTGTACAGTCCAAAAACGCAGCAATGGAGGTGGTTTCATGGCTTCTAAGTGTTACCAATGGATCTAGAAGGTTGTTTACAATAGATTTCAACACCAAAATCAAGTGATTTGGTGAAGAAATGAAGAAATGGTGAGAGAAGAGAGAAATGGTGGGTTTGGTTCATGTTTTTGCAAATGAAAAGGGAACCCACGGGAAGGAGAAGGAAAAAGAGGAGAGAGGGCGTGGGGAAAAGAGGGGGAAGCTAGGTGACTTCGGTCACACGGGTCCCACACGCGATCTAACTTTAATCCCTATAAAAATTATTATCACAAATTCTTAATCTACATATTTTTCCAGTCCATGCCATATTTTTCTTTCCTCAAAATACTCATAAAAATTTCACACTTATCGGTACACTCATAACACAGTATTTAACACTTAAATAACACTATTCACCAATTTTTCCCAAATTTGCCTATTCACTCAATTTTCCGTCCTGATTCCATTTTCGGCATTATTTTTGTCATATTAAATCTCTAACTCCATTTTTCATGCCTCAGTTCACGTTCTTGGCAAATTACCATTTTGCCCTTTTTGCCCATTTTGGCCCTAATTCACGGATTTTCACTAATCCTTCCCTTTTAAACCCACATTTTATCACATAAATTCGCATTTACTTTTCCGAGGTGTTATATTCACCCCACCTTTTAGGAATTTTGTCCGCAAAATCAACTATGCACATATGCTAACTCAGGATACAGCCAGAGAATCTCAGTCTCCCGTACCCAAGAAGCTTCATCCAGTGCGCGGACACCAAACTAATTATTTACATTTTTATCTTTTGGCTTTTCAGCCCCATTTCACAATGACCTTGCCTTTCAAAGGCCCACTGGGAGACCTCAAGTCCTTCCCAATCTCAATCTCAACCGGTGACACCACATGTGAACAACCGGAGCGCACCACACAGTTGTGCTCTTTTTCTGCTTTACTAAGCCAATTGCTTTTAATTTCTTTTCAATTCTTTTTACAAGTCCGGCTACTTATCACATATAGCCCATAATTTCTCTTGGCAGGTTTTCCTACCAAACTAACATATCAACCAATATACCCATAGGGTTATGCTACATCCTATTCAATCTGTGCCACACAGGCAACTAACACTTACTGGCACAACACAGCCACAATTTTCCTTCTTTGAATCTTTATCTCCACGGAGTATTAACTCTTGTCATCAATCTCTTTCACATTTCTTATTCTACATTAAACACTATGATGGAATCTCACCGCCTCTCAGTGCAACTCACCGAGTAATCATCCAGTTCACGCTCACTATACTTTTATTTTCTGAGGGACAAATCCTCATTTTCGGCACTTAGCCACAACTCGTACATCCACATTTGCTTTTCTCATGTTCTTAACCTATAACGTACCATTTCACCTCAACACTTATCTTTAACAAGCACTATCTCTGTGCTAAACTTTTGAATCCAACTTTACAGGTTTACCAACTCTCGCCAAAATACCACGGCGAATCACTTCCTCAAGACATTTTACTGGTACATAATGGACCACACATTACAATTCATACCTCACATCAGTCATTCCAAAGCTTTCAACCATCAATCCATTCATTAACTGTCATACATTATATCATACTTACAAGTTCAACTAATCATCTCCACGACTTAACACATAATTCATCACTGATTTCTCCCATTAAAGGCAACATGCCCAAGATTTCCATTAACAATTTTTCTTTAATTACCGTTCCATACTCATGTTATCAATTTCACATGTATTTCATTCTATACACCTCACCTTCATCATCATTTCATTCAATACACCTCACCTTCATTATCATTTCATTCCACTAGTATGCCTCATTCTGAGGTTACATATCATCTCTCTCTCATATCTGTCCCATCACATAGGGATTTTCAAAGCCTATTTATCATGCCACTAGGAACTAAATCCATCTTTGTCATTACTTTCATCATTTCATATTGGCGATTACACAACTCTCTCGGACTATTCAAAGTACCATTAGCACTCTCAATCATATATCTTGGAACCTAGCCAAGAACAACATTAACATTGTGTATTTTCAACACCTCTCTCACTATAGTTTTGCATCTATACTGCTCCATCAGTAACTCTACCACCAGGGTAAGGATATCACCCTTTCATTTCACCAAATACATTTCTCTTTAGCAACTAGTATCACACTTTCTTACTTGACTATATCATCATTAATCACTTCTTAAAATCATCGGCCACTTTGGCCACCAACTTAAAATCATTGGCCACTTTGGCCACCAACTTAGCTTAACATCTAACCATCACAAGCCTTTCCATAAAACCTTGACTCAATCCATCATCACTAATCAATTTTCCATTCCCTTCACATAGGGTGATAATCCGATAATTCACTTCACAATTTCCGTAAAACCATAATTCCATATTACCACACTTGGTATACACTCATGCACATCTCCGAGTGCTCACATTCATAATTCCAACTACCATCTCATGGCATCTCCCACATTTCATCATATTAGGCATATTACTGTTCACTTACAGTTATCCAAATTCACCTCTTGCGTTCCTCACAAGATACAATTCTCTAATGCAATGGGTAAGAACATCCTTAGGTTTAACCCCTCGAGCTCTTGCTGTCCTAAGGGCCCCAGGTGCAATGCCCCACCAATCAGAGAATCTGTCCTTATAATTCACGCAAGAAGAGGTAACATGCCAACGGCTGTACTAACAGTCCCACTAACACAAGGTACTACCTCGTACCACTTTACTTATACAAAGATAATAATAATCTCCGGGAACATAATCCATACGGAGATAGCCATACTCTACAGGCATTTAAGCCACACATATATAACATATTCACATCAAATCCGTATATAACGGCAAACGGATTCTTATATAGATACATAATGGTATACTAGCTATATCCTACTTTTGCACCATCCATTATAATTTTCCAATATGGTTCTTTTCTCAACATTCTACTCATTCACTTGACTAGTCATTAGTCTTAGTCCATAACACAATCACCACCACAAGATTCCAACATCTTTCTCATATTTTGGCTCAAAATTTTCAATTATTAACAGTACCCATGTTCGGTACAGTCCTAATCCATTGTCCATCATGGCTCATAGCGACCATGCTCACATTGTAGAAAAATCAATTTTATTAAACTAACTTCACTTTTCATCTCAATATTTCACCATGACACCAAGAGTGCCCTCACTTAATAGTCCATGCATTCAGTGCATCAGGACCACCAGGTAAAATTTCAATTTCGAGCAGCGCTCGCCTGGGACTTCCAAGAGCAACAACTCTTAGGATTCAATCCACAAGGGGAAACCCAGGACAATATTAATTGTCACATTATTAACAACGTGTGTGTCATGGTATAACTTGCACACCGGGACTCCATCATGAATCCCATACCACATTGAGCATCCAATGACACTCCAAAGAGACAATCTCTTCCAACATTTCCCATCATAGGGAATTTCACTTACATTATTACTCTTTCACCAAAAAATAATTTTTTTTTTCTTTTACCACAGAGTTTACTAACTCAAAAACAACACAAATATACATATAGGCACCCCGGCCTTCACAAAACATATATATACATTTAGGCACCCCGGCCTTCACAAAACATATATATATCTACTTATTTACATATTAGCACTTAGCCATCACAGGATTACTATCCACATATAGTTAAGCCGCATCATCCAATTTGCAATGCCTCACAACATTATGGAAGCATACTAGTACCATTACTACACCGCACTCGGTTATATTTTCTCACCTCACATTTGTCAAGTCCAATCATCAACATATTATGAACCTTCATACTTTCAATCCAATTCATTCAATGCCTTACATGGCAATTTCCTCAACTTCTTATACTTTACTTTTTATACATATGACATTCTCACCTACACCTAACCAATCGTTACATCATCATGGACTAAAGTCCCAATTTCAACCTTGATTTATCCCACACATCATTTCCATAGTTCTTTTAAGTTACTCACAATCCTCAATCCAAATTTTGGAAATTTCAATTTATTTCTACATCCAAGCATATTAGGTCATCCATATACATGCCCTCATCAAGGGTCTTATAACCTTATTATTGTACCATAAGGTATCCAACATTACACATAAGCACTCACATTCAAATTTCTATGAATTCATCGGGGTTCCAATTCCCCACCATGTCAAAGACATACCACTAGTTCTCACCTATACTCAATTGTTCTAGCTCCCATACATTTAGGAAAGACTACCAACATCACCATACCAATATCAACTCAATTCAATCATTTACATATACCAGCACACCTTCCTTTATTTCTATTCGGTACAATACATGTTTACATTTCACATTTTCATCAATTACCACCAATTTCACTAAGTTACAACAATCCAATAGCACCATAAATTTTATTGCATAAATCATCATTATACAATCATACTACCACATTATACAACAATTCATAACACCATTAACTCACTAAGTCCTCGATTGCAGTATCACAATTTATTCTCACTAAGTCCTCAATTACATCAAATTTACTCACTAACATATCCATCCGTGGGCAGTCAACACTGCACCCACCACCTTAGCCTAAAGACTGGCATTGGTGCTCCAGGGTTGTCACGAAGACATCTTATACTGACCCCACATTGAACACAAAGGAATGGGTTGATCAGGCCCAAACTAAGGAATCACATGTGCAGCAGTCAATAAGAGTCTACGTACAACTATACAGCACTCACCTCAATTACACACTCATCAGAGTTCCCTAAAGAAACTGCTCTGATACCATAAATTGTAACAGCCCGTTACGTACCGGTATTGTTAACATTGATTATGATATTAAGCGCAGTTACAATCACAGTAATTGGTTAATTAAATTACGGGCAAACTTTTTCCTTTCATCATATTCTCTTTTCATAACCATAACCTTTTCCGTAATCAATTAAAGCAACACTATAATTGTAAATGCCATACGCGGAAGCATCTAGCTTAACAACAACACTAAACTTTTCTTTTTATTCAACTCATTTTAAACCCATCAACTCATTCTCCTTTCTTACCAAGTTCTAGCCCTTTACGTAAGCTACGCGTGGTTTCAAACCACGAATCATTTGGAGTTCTACCCAACAAGTTATGCCCCTTTCTTTAAGTCAAGAAAAACCTGAATTTTCAAAAATTGCACTGTGGTAATCGATTACCAGTGGGTGGTAATCGATTACCACCTGTCAAAAATGAGGCAGTAGCCAAATTTTGACCTCCTCTGTTCTGGTAATCGATTACCAACCTTGGGTAATCGATTACCTCACATGGTAATCGATTACCAAGCCTCAGTAATCGATTACCAGTGAAGACAGTAGCCAAATTTCGTCCCCTGTTGCATGGTAATCGATTACCATGCTTGGGTAATCGATTACTATGCAGTAAAAGTGACAGATTACAGCATTTTAAGCCCAAGAAGGGTTGTGTAATCCACCCCTAACCTCTTAATACTCCACACAACACTTAAACATACTATAATTTAGGCTCTAAGCCCTTCAAACATACATTTTCATTCAATTATGTATCATATACAGAGTCCTTAACATAATGGCCATTTTACATCAAATATGGTCCATTTTACAACATATTCACCAAGACTTCAATTACAATGAATGTGGCAATGGACAAGTCCCATGCTCACTCAAATATACAATATATTCTCATGTCCTACATATACATCATATTGAAGGATCTAACATGTGTTCATGAGCTTACTAAGCATGGCATTTTCAACATGCATAGGTTCATGACCTAAGTCTAAAGCATACATCATATGCAAGATGTGTCCCTATCCAATGCTCATCCCATGGTGCCTCCAACATGCACCTCATGCTCCACTCTTCCAGGCTCAACCTGACCTGAAATGATGCCCCACAACACGGGGTGAGATATATAAATATATCTCAGTAAACCAAGGGCCCTGGAGGTTTCTCCACCCCATGGCTCACTCAATGTGCAAATACAACATCATATAATATGCATGTAATACAATATCACCCATCAACTGGAGACAACCCGAGAACATCCACTCATGGATTCATGTTCAAGGACTCCATCATATAACTCCCGAGACAGTCCTGGCGCCTCTCCCATGGTTGAGAAGACTCCATGGCAATACCCAACCGGAACTCCTCATGAGCCCTATCCGGCGGACGTCCCCGTTTGGATCATCCTGGCGCCGCTCCCAGAGTCGACTCCACGGCAAAACCCGACTGGCATTCTCACAAGGACGAACCCAGCGGATGTCCAAACTCCAACACACGTCAACTGGCCAGTGACCAAACAATTTTCACATAAATCAAGCAATATGCATACAAGCACACAATCACACAATGTCATAACCACATAATCCAACCACAACCATCCACTAGGTGTGGTGGAGCACACAAGGGCTAAACCCCAGTTCCAAAGGTTACCTCAATACCGAGCCAATGCTCCACACGTAAGCTCCAAGCTTACCCGCTTCCAAAGCGTCCAAAAGAGGCAACCTAGATAATCCACAACATGATTATCAATCCATTTCCAAATCAAACATTAAATCTCAAATAATCATTCATTTTACTTCAATCTCTTTTATAGTTCAAATTACCAATTACACCATGCATCACACATTCTTTCTTCTCACTCCACTTTACCACACTATGCCATCATCCAATTAAACATCATTTTCAATCATTCAACTTCCATTACATCATTCTTATATCATTTTTCCTCAATTTTCATCATAATTCGGATTTCTCACAAGGTATGCCCCAAGGCTTTTCAATTCATTTTAACACTCATACTAATCATGTAATCATATTATCAACCTATACCAACGGTCCACCATTCAATTATTCAATTACATCACTTACCCATTTTCATGAAATTTCCACAAATTTCTCCTAAGTTAAAAACCTAACTTTTTCACCAAAATTTATCATAGCATTTCTAGCTTTCATGCATCATTCTAAGGCCTTTTCATCTAATAGCATTTTTCCATTTGAGCTCTCTATCATCACACATCTAAAATCAAAGGTTTGAATACAAATTTCTAGATCTATGAATTCAACCATAAAAATACCACAAATATACTCACAATGTGTTGTATGATCACCACCAAGGCTTCACTAAACCATTAGAAGATCAAAACTCCAAGAAAACTCCAAAACCCAACATGGTTCGGATCTGTACAGTCCAAAAACGCAGCAATGGAGGTGGTTTCATGGCTTCTAAGTGTTACCAATGGATCTAGAAGGTTGTTTACAATAGATTTCAACACCAAAATCAAGTGATTTGGTGAAGAAATGAAGAAATGGTGAGAGAAGAGAGAAATGGTGGGTTTGGTTCATGTTTTTGCAAATGAAAAGGGAACCCACGGGAAGGAGAAGGAAAAAGAGGAGAGAGGGCGTGGGGAAAAGAGGGGAAGCTAGGTGACTTCGGTCACACGGGTCCCACACGCGATCTAACTTTAATCCCTATAAAAATTATTATCACAAATTCTTAATCTACATATTTTTCCAGTCCATGCCATATTTTTCTTTCCTCAAAATACTCATAAAAATTTCACACTTATCGGTACACTCATAACACAGTATTTAACACTTAAATAACACTATTCATCAATTTTTCCCAAATTTGCCTATTCACTCAATTTTCCGTCCTGATTCCATTTTCGGCATTATTTTTGTCATATTAAATCTCTAACTCCATTTTTCATGCCTCAGTTCACGTTCTTGGCAAATTACCATTTTGCCCTTTTTGCCCATTTTGGCCCTAATTCACGGATTTTCACTAATCCTTCCCTTTTAAACCCACATTTTATCACATAAATTCGCATTTACTTTTCCGAGGTGTTATAATCAAATTTTATTTTATTTTTTGGGTAAAGAGTAGATCAAATCTTTTAAATAAGTCTACACTATAAATATTTTGGGAGGGTTGGTTATATTTATAAATTTTTTTATTTATAAACTCTTACAAACTACATTATGTACTTCCGGGAGAACATTATCTTCTCTCGAAAGTACATAGTGTAATTTGCAAAATTTATAAACGTATCCTTCCCCTGAATATGAATATATGGGCAGGATTTTTTGACACCAACGTCAAATTAAAAAATTTGACATCAAATCTTAATCTTTTATTTTCGTGAAATTAATTGTTATAATTTATTGGGTCACAATTATCAATTAATTATTAATCCTAATAAATTATAGTTATCGGACCGGCATGAATCAACTATTAAGATTTGGTATCAAGATTTTTAATTTGACACGAAGGTCAAATAATTCAGTCTCTCAATATATATAGGGAAAAATATTTCTCAAGCTACTTGAGATAAGTTTATCTCCAGTCATCCCAAAACTACGTCGTTTTAATTATTTATTTCCTTATAATTATTGATTCACCTTTGAATGATTATGATTTCTTTTTTCTCTCTCTTCATTTATCACCATTGATTCATCTTTGTACGATTATGATTTAGTAACCGGAGATAAAGTTATCTCGCAGCTTGAGAAATTGTACCCCTATATATATATATTTAAAGAGGGAGGATATTCTTACTACCAAATTTTTTTACTACTAACTTACTGCCTATCTAATCACCATTGAATCAAAGAGAAAGAATGTTAAAAAAAATTTGAAAAAAGAGAAAATGTTGATACAATGGTGATTAGATAGGTAGTAAGTTGGTAGTAGAACATTTTGGTAATAAGAATATCCCTCTTTATATTTAAATTAATAGACAAAGTTGGGAATTATTAAAATTAAAATAACTTTTAAATAAAAAAATTAAAAAGTTATAAAAAAAGAAAGAGTTTAAGAAAACGGGTTTTACACGGCTGTATGATGCTGACGAGTCCACCAAGTGACTAAAGTAGCAAAGACTACAACTCTAAATTGCCCTTGACTTCAATTGACTTTTCTCTATTTTCCCATTTCTTTCATTCGTATAAATTATTCAAGGGCGAGCTTTAGTTCAATAGTTCATTCAGCACCATCTCTTTTCTGGCCCGTGCGGGCTGTTTAATATGCAGGCTTTTTGGCCTTGACCTGTGCGGGTGAGGGCCTAACGGGACAGGTCAGGGTGGCCCGTTTTGACGGCTCTAAAATAAAGTGATATATTTGTAATCATCAATAAAAATATATCAACTCAAAACAAAATGTAAAAATGTAAAATCATTAAAAAAAAAACACATATTTAGGCATTGTCTTGTCATCGCCATCGATCATATCCTCTCTAGTCCAAAATTCTCAACATGCTACCATATTTTCTCAAAAAACGTTAAGTAAAAGATACACATTAATGAATTCTAGGGAAACAGGAGGAAAGAGGAGTTCCGTGCATTGGAAACAGAACCACACCACTAGGCCTAAAAAGTATTAGAGGAACTATGGTTATGACAAGTATTAGACTAGGGAGAAGTTTGCTTTTCTCTGAAGAGTCCCCACAAGTAATTCTTTTCTTGAAATCCTGCACAACATGTAAATCAAAAATTAAGACACAATTTTATTTTACAAACAGTGAAATTTAAATGTGGCACTGAAGAAGTAGAATAAATGTAACTCACTCCATTGTTTCATTGGGAGCACTGTAGAAGGAAAAACTAAAAGCTCTCCATTTTTAACCACAGCTTTTATGATAAGGTCATGGTAAATAATCTCATCAACCAGCTCGTCAAAGGCCCTCTCATTGCTGTAGAAGCATGTAATGTTCAATATTAAATTAAAGAGAGAGAGCAGAGTAAGGGCGGTTTGAATAGCTTTTTTTCGGTAGGCTATTTTGGCCCTTTTTTAGACACCAGGAATATTTTTTTTTTTTTTTTGAGAAAAACACCAGTTTAGCTTTTTTCTGACTTTTCTTTTTCCAAAGTTGTATGCTGAATGCACACTTAAAGTTAAAAATACTTTTATTTTGAGAAAAAGGAGCTTCTTGTAGAAAAAAATTATATCCAAACAGCTCTAATTAAGAATATGTTAATTTATCAGAAAAATCACCTTTCATTCTCAGGAAAGAAATAAAGAGCAATGCTCTCCTCATTTGGTCCACTTTCCTTGAAATACTTTGGCCATACTTCAGATCTTTCAAGCACGTCCACACGAAGCACCTCAGGGAGAAGTCTTGCTTCCTCTTGGACTTGGGGGCATGCTAAATTGGACAAATGGGCCAGAAGTCCATTGAAAATATCAGTACTTTGACCGCAGAAGTACAAGCTTCCCCTATTAGCCATAAAATTCAACTTTAGACAATGATTCACCACAGAAGCTAGAAATATCACCAACTCCAAATGAAGGTAGCAAAAACAAATTTCTTACCTC